>JAVHNF010098845.1:0-10846 GCA_034783455.1 Micropsitta finschii | reverse complement strand
CTAAAAAGGACTGGCTCACAGGCAAAAGGTTTTGGTTCAAATGATTTAAGAAGCAGTAATCAGATCACAAAGCTGGAGAACTGCTTTACAACTACAACCCCTTCAGAAGCTTTACTTTGGTGGTATTTTTATTCACCTTTGGTTTCTGAACATTACAGAATGGTACCTTCAAACCTCTCTTTGGGGCTGTTACTGGGAACATTTAGTTAAGATTTTTACCCAGTAAGTAGAAATTGGGTGCTGGGGCTTTGAAGAAAGCCAAAATAGTAAAATGAAAAAATCCCATACAGTGATAAAGCTACAAGGGTTAACAATGATGACAGTGTTTTCCAGTTAGAATTGCCTTCTTTCCTTAGTAGTGGAACACTGTAAAATAAGGAAAGATTAACTCTTCCAATATTGGGTTGTGATAAGAGTTAGGGATAGCACGAAGAGGGATCTGGCACTGGTTTTTCATTGTGAGAGCAGATTTTGCTTTTCTGGCATTTTCTGTGAGCTATGGCAGACAGGTATTAGCCCAGGAGGCAGAATTCAGTCCTGAGCTCACCAGCACACCCAGTACAACAGTCAGAAATATTCCAGTTCTGAGCCCAACTCCATCACAAATATTTTTCTTCCCAAACTTTGTCAAACCAGAGTTATTTAAAAACTCAGAAAGCAAGTTTAGTGTTGTCTCTAGCAACAGGAAACCTATGCCATAAACTAATAAACACAGCCCTAAATGGACCGTTACATCAGTCAGAACCTGACCTAGAGCTGTTTAGGAGCAGTATGAAAACCCTATTCTTAATACTTGGCAGGTAAGTGAAGTGATTTTCAAACTGCCAGACACACATGTGAGCTAAACAGCTTCTTTTGATGGATTTTTAATGGTGTGTACTTTGGTTTTTATTGTTTGGAGCTTAGATACTTTTTTGCGAGGTTTGTTTTAAAATGCAAATATATATGTAAATTTTGAGTCTACACAGATTATGTTGGGACTTGAAAAATTCTTTGGGAGTGTATTTTGTACACAAAATCATACAAGCACGTCCACAGAATTTCTGCTGTCACCCCTCAGATTATTTAAGATTGAAGAGGAAGAGCTTATTAAAATTAGGGATTCATATTAACTGTTTGTTATTATTTGCAACCTGACAGCACTATTAAAGCTCATTCACTCTGGGATTCCATTGTGCCGGACCTTAAATTCACACACAGGAAGTCACAAACTAAGTTCTGAAGACCTTATATTCCAGCTTGCTGTTCATGCTGGAAATACACCTCTCTCACGTAACTGTCAAGGCATTAATGGTCAGTGTTCAAGGAACAAGTGGATGATGCTCTTACTCATATGGTTTAATTTTAGGTAGTTCTGAGAGAAGCAGGGAGCTGGACTCCATGATTCTTATGGGTTCCTTCCAGTTGAGCTATTCTATGATTCCATGAACTAACTGGTTGCTTGACTAGTTAAGACATTAAGTCCTTTAGCTAAAACTAAAACTGTGTCAATGTCCAACAGTTTACTGAACAGAGTCCACTGCTGCAATAAGATGAAACAGTGTTGCCCTTTTACAACACCTATCCAAGAATCTATCAGCTCTATCACATATTTACAATCTAAATATTAGAAAATCCTCCTGATGAAGGGAAGCATGACCATAAGTTTTAGAAGGGAAGACTGAGTCCTATGCTGACTAAATGCTTTTTTCAAGCATTATAGTGGGTGAGAATCTAATTTGCATTGACTATACCCCTTCAGGTCAAGGGGTGTCACAGGCTAGTATGTATGATGTTTGTTTGTGGAAAATGATCATGTATATCTTTTCCCTTGGGTAATATGATCTTGTCATGGGCATCAACAACTACAAAGTGCATTTGAAGTAACATTTGGGGTCCAATTCTGACAAAGAGTATGGCATTATTTGACCTGAAATCTAGGAGCTAGCACAGAAATCTGTGAACTTGCTGGAGAAATCACTGCAGAAAGCAACAGAACCAGATGGTTTTTGAAGTGTTACTTACTATACACCACTGGGTGAGAGGCCTGAGCTGGCACCACTTGTGTAGAAAGACCTGGGGACTGTGGCTCATCCGTGCTTGTGCCCGACTGCTGGAAAGCCAGGTCAATTTCTTCATCTGTCAGGCCTGGGGGAGCAGAGGAAATGAAATCAGTTTAGCACCTTTACCCACTTGATGCACGCGTAATTAAATTCTCAAGCCAGGCAGAACCCTTTCAAGCTGCAAAGGATTTTGGCACTGACTTGAGCAGTAATGCCTCCCCAATTTTGGATTCACTGGAATGTCTCCCTCTCTCTTTCTCTGTTGCAATTTAACCTTAAGCGACAGAATATTAGCCTCAACGCTGCTTCCAAATGTGGCTCATTCAATTTCCTTAATTTATCCTTGAGTTTATTGCTGCTTTTGAAGTAGCTTTCTATTGCAATTCTCCATTCTTCCCCCGAAAAAAAGATACCATCAACTGCAAATGTGGCTCATTTTAATCTGTAATGGTGTAAAAAAAAAAAAAGAGGGGAAAAAACTAACAATAATGCATGAAAACAGACAGGGAAACAAAAACCTAATTATTGGGTTAGACGACTAATTAGTCTACATCGTTTCCGAAGACGGGAATAATTTGCTTTATTTTATGACAAATGCAGAAATAAAAAGGAAAAAAATCAGGACTGACTGTGATTAGTATGAATGGGACACAGAATGTAAGGAGGAAATAAAACTATAACAAAACAGATCAAAACAAGGCCAAGCCTAAACTTTCAGCGTTAGCATTGCCCCGGCCTATGGCTGCGTGATTAGATTGCCCTAAGGCAGCCTGGCTTTTATTTCACGCGGAGCTGTAGTAATGCTGCACACATGGTACATGTTGGTGCAGTCACTTCTGCCATCAGGAAATGCCAGGATGACCATCTGCAATTGGCCACAACATATGGAAAAGATTTGGCCTACAAGGGGGAAAACAAAATCAGCTAAAGGATCCCTGATGACCAGCATCTGTAAAGAAGGAAGCACAGCTGGATTATTTTTTGCCAACAAGAGAAAACATCCTCTAGAAAAAGAATTTAGTACTCAGATGGCAACCGTGATGTGGGGCCTGGGCAGTTGTGTATTATTTGTTGCTATTCTCCTGCACACAAGCAGGTAGAAAGCCAGTATCCCTGCTACAAGGAACATGTGAAATGATTCAGGATCTTTTACTATCTAGGCAGCATGTAAGCAAAAACATTCAGCAAGGTTGGAAGGGAGAATGTAGATTTTAAGGAAAGAAGAAGAGAAGAGACGGACTACTTGATTCTCACACAGCTACTATAGGGACTGAGGGCAGTGAAGAAAATGGTATGAATATGACAGCAGTGGGATAAAAATGGGGGAATGCTTTCCATCACTTCCACTCGAGATCCATGAAGATCTGGTAGATGAAAATCCTCAACTTAATCCTTTAAAACACTTGGCTTTTTAACATAAGGGAGATACAATATGGAAAATGGGCAGGCCCTAAGTTCTGATGATTTTTTTAATGATCTTAAACTTCCCTGCATACTGGGGGTCTAGACAGAATAATCTGTAGCACAAAGAGTAATGCCAGAAATAAATACACAAGTCTGTTTCAGAACTGTTATTTAATATCATAAAGCACTAGCACAGTGCTTCTGGTATTCAGAAGGCTTTATAACTATTAACAGATCTTTTCCCTGTTCCTGTGAGTACACGAGAGACTCTGAGTTCCTGCCAGATACTATTCTATCTACTCTACAGTGCTAATACTGTTGCACAGAGAAATGAGGTGATTTCTCTAACATAAACAGAACATTGTCAGTGTCAGAAACAGCATCAGAAATCTGAAGTTACTGATCTCTGGTCCTGCAATTCTTTTAATTGTATTTGATGCATGCCTCAAATAGTAAGGAACCAAACCCCACTTAACAGTATGGAACAAGACTTCCAGTGAGAGTAACAAAAGGCACAGGAACACAACTCAGCCCATTGTTCAAGTCACAAAAGCAATATTTATGGTGTCTAAGCCATGTTAAAAAGTCCTAATCAGAAAGAAACTGTTTTAACCAGCTCCTAATTATCCAATGTAGGAGAAAGCATAAACACATGCCAACACTGCAGATCACTAGCAACTATGGAATTTCATAAAGATGGAGACAACATTAGCTTCTGGCTGCAAACGTGGCTCCCACTAAAATAGGGCATTTTGTCCTACTTCCATGCAAATCTGATAATATTTAACACTTAGAAACGTACAGAAGTTATGGAGGATCCACACCTCTTCCTACAAAAAGAGCAGGAAACAAGGCCTGTTGTTTCCTAACCATCTTACCCCTTCTGTTCTCATCCTGTTTGAGATTAATAGCACTTCTAGGATTATTCTGGTTTTGCCAACTAGGGACACTCAAGTATCACCATTTCCATTAAAACCCTGCTGTACTGTGGAGAAAAACCTGATGTGAATGATAGAATGATGGAAAATCTTTCACAGTTGAATTCTGGGTTTGAATCCTGTGCAAAGTAGTGCAAATTAAAATTGGTTATTACATCCCTGGACTATTCTGCTGCCTTGTGAAGTGGTCTTATTCATGGTACGAAAGAACATCACAGCTACATCCCTTCTTAATTATCAGAAGAGAAGGCTGGGACTGCCATCACCTTGGAACACCTTTCCATTCATCCAAACAAGATGTTTGTAAGGCCCTGTCATCTTGGCCTCTAAGCATCAAGGGAATAATCTCCTGGAGCTGATTCCTTAAGCATATATATGGAGTGAGTATGCACTGCAACTAGACATCTGTGGATTCAGAAATACCTGCCTTCATGGTTGTCATTTCTCACACACAGTAACAAAACCATACAAGACATTCTAAGACTGTCCTCAGGCAATTACAACTCATGAAAATTCCCTTTGGAAATTCCTTTGGACTTTTTTTTCAGATTCACCCCCAACACACATGTATGCACACAGTATGGGTTTTCCATGCCCCAAATTATTCAACCTTGATACATTAATTACATAGAAAAGTGGGAATTTCTAAACCAGATCAAAGTGTCATCTGTTCCAGTATCTCAAAGTCCTTCTATTACTGCATTATATTAAAAGTGTCCATGGTGCATTCATTGTTCTAATCTAGCAGGAAGATTCTCTTGGATGCAAAAGCAGTGCCACAAACATGGGAGCTTTGTATCTAATATAATTCTCAAATAGGTATCAGTTTAAGAGAAAAACTGGTCTAAATCCACCTTCTCAACACTTTGGAAAACAAACCTTTCAGTTCTTTTGGAGTTGCAGCAAGATCAAGACCATGCAGAACGCAAAAGGTTAAAAGGAACAATAAAGGAAACTGCCAATTGTAAGTGAATTATATTTGGCTTTGAAAGCTGAGCCACAGCTATATTATAAAAGGCATCTCTTTGCGTTGTTTACCATCACCCTGACTAATGCAGACCTTTTTTTTTGTTTTAAATAATCTCATGCAAATTAGACACACATTTCCTTCCAGTTGATTGCTATCTGCAAGGAATAATCTAACCGCAGAGGGTACCGAGCAAGGACTGAGCTGAGGAGAAGGATGCAAGGAAACTGTCTTCATAGCCCCACAGAATGCAAACCTATTCCCTTCCCTCAACCACCCATTTCATTCCTCTACAGCACCACAGCCATCACAAAGAATTAGGTATCATTTCCACAGAGCCTTAAAATTTCCTTTTCAGGCTTCAAGGTGTTGATTTGAAGAATGCAGCACCCATGACTGGTTTGCACTCAAAGGTTCTTGCAAACCCTCTTCTGTGTTTGTCACCAGGGCCACTCAGTTTTCAGGGGTCGCTCAGCCCCTGTAAGTTGTGGTCAAACACAGAATCAGAGCAAGTCAGAGAATACAATGGGTTTTCACAGACAAATCCTGGTGCCTGTACCTCAGGTGGTGTATAAAAAGCTCCTTTGCCCAAGAACTTCTAAGGCTTGACTGTCTATTTAGGCCCTTCTATATCTACTACTGTTTAATACAAGGACCTCACATACATCAAAATACTGTTCCTCTTATGACCACTCTGAAGTAGAGGCGTACTCAGAGGAGTACTATTATCATTACAGATGAAGAAGAGGTGAGACGTACAGATATGGGAAGTGCTCCGAGGTCAGAACCTCTGACAGTCAGAAAATAACACTTGGGAGATGCAAGTCCCAATCCATTGTTTTACCATAAATCCATTCTTCTTTATTTTCTGGATGAAACACAGCAGCAATAACTGCAATGCAAAACCCTTGCATGAGCTTAACCAGATGCGCCACCAAGTTTTTTCTTCTCCTTTTCTGACACAGGCTCTGACATTTCAGTGACAACCCTTTTTCCCATCCCATCCACTGAGCATTATCTTTTTCTTCATTATATTCCTCCTTGCACTGCTCAATCCAGTAATTCATGCAAGATTTTCACAACCTGAAGGCAACAACAGTTTTAGGGAGAAAATGTCTGGTTAGGAAAAAACTGAGAATTCTGCCAGAATAGGGAAAGGTGATGGAATGAATTAAGTTCCTTTTGTGGGTTTGCAAAGGCAGTTTTATTACCACCCTGACAGACCACCCAGGAGCAATAAGCACACCTACCCTTTGGCAGGGACAGAGGCAGGGCAGGGGGTGGTATCTCTTGTCGTTTTCCTCACCCATGCACATGCTTTCTATTAAGAAGAAAGCAAAATTGAACTGGACAACTTGTTTAGCTACAACAAACTCTGCGACTACTTGAAGTTAGTGCATGGTATCATATGACTAAAAGGAAGATCTACTGGTAGGCACCCTGGAACGACATTACACTCCTGTTCCTGGAAGCCACTGAGTCAACTCTGCTCAGAAAGAACATGGGCACATTTTAAAAAAATCATCATAAAAACCTTCTGGGATGTGATCCAGACTAATGATTCCACCTGTTCAGTCAGTTACATGCAGCGCTGGGTGATGCTTCTGTCAGATGCTTGTCCTATATCCTACTCTGTGCTCAGATGAATGCATTTCCAAAAGGTCAAGAGGCATCATCCCTGATCCATTTGCTTTCACACATCTTGGTTCATGGGGCATTCAGGAGGCTGAGCCCGAGCCAACATTTTAACAAACCCCAAGGTCTCAGAAACATCACTTTGATTTTTTTTTACCCTTCATTTACATTAAGACACTGTATTTGAACGTAAACATCCTGTTGCTGCACTTCCAGCTCAAACTCTGTGTAAAGGAACCCCAACATCAAAGGGAATTTCACTGGTCTCAACTGTCACACCGAAAAATACAGCAGTAAAAGTCATTTGAAAACTTACTGAAAGAGCTTTGAATTCTTACAGCCTTATTCACCTACAAGCCTGTTAATTATGCAATTGCAATCTTTAAGCAACATGATATACTTTAACCCATCAGGGTGACTAAGTAGCAATCAGAACTGATAAAGCTGCTCTAACCTCACTGCACAGCACGAAAACAAGGAAGGAAAAACCTGACTGACAGTACGACATGGAGAATTACAGCGAGCCAAGCAGAAAGGAAAAGGTTAAAATAAAAAGTATTTTGGCATAACAGATATAAATAAATAAATAGACCTGGCAGCAGTTTCTCTTCCTGGCCAAGCTTTTTGGAGTCTATAATAAAATGAAGTGTAATGGAGTAGAGGAGGGCAATGTCAGAGGGTGAGGGTTTGGGAGAGAGGTTGTTAAGTATCTCCCTCTCCTCAGCTGTGTTTACTCCATTTACAGGACCCCAGGTGATTGATAGACAGACAAAAGCAAAGCAAGCAGACAGTCACCCCCCTCTGGGAGCATCAGGAAAGGGGATAACTCCTGACATCATCTACAGCCCCAAACTCTCCTTAGCCACTTGTAATTAAAAAGACAGAGCAAGATATGCAAGCCAGAGAAAAAGTAAAAGAGGATTTTTTTTATTATTTATTATTAACATTTTGTTGGAACAGGAGAGTGCAATAAGGACTCTCAGAGCCGTTAAAAGTCGTCGGGTGACCTGCAGACCCCTATTTCCCAGAGCCTTGTATAAAATTGAATTTTTTAAACATAAATTACACGTAATGACGACACTGTAAAAACTAACAGTAATGGAAAGCTGTGCTGTATTTCATTAGCCTGTATTATTCCGTGCCACCTGATCCAGCCGGGCCTTGTTTATGAGTTAGTGTGTTAGCAGATGCCGATGGAAGCATTTGCTTCGACCTTGCTCTTCTCATTGGGGCATGAAATTACGACGGCAGCACCTTGATATTACAGCCATAAATACAGTAAACTGCAAATTTAAGCCAACGGCTCCTATTGTCTCTGAACATAAAGCTGATCGGTATTTATTTAAAAGGAGAACGAAAAAAAATATTATATATCACCTTGTTTATGGGTCCAGTCTCCCCCCTTCCCCTAATCTGCCTTATTCACTTGGTTAAATACTAAACAAACAAACTAAATCCTCCCTATTTTCTACTGATTAAATATTCGTATGAAATGAGTATTGTCTTCCGAAAACTGGATCAAAGTCTTTTCACTCTGAATAAGAAAGGGCAAATGACTTGCTTAGCATGGCTTGGAATGGAAAAACCAGGAACTAGTACTGCAACTTTTCAGTTTTCTAGATATGAGAAGTTCAAAATGGAAAATTAAAAAGTTGCTGCTGGTCACACATTCGTGTCTGTGTGCAACGTGTTTGTGCATGCACATGAGAGATGGAGAAAGATGTTTCCTTCCAGTTGTTTTCTATTTAAAAATATCTCCCTTGTTAATACTATTTCAAACCAAGGAGGAAAGACGCAGAAAAAAACCTGCAGTAAGATTAATGGGGGGGGGAATGTACAGGATTCCTTCTGTGAGGCAGCAAAGAGGAGGGAGAATGCCTCTTTCTCCTATGGGCATTTTGGGTAAATACCCCTGTTCATTGACAACATACCCACTAAAATTTATTAGAGGGGAAAAAATCAAACACAAAGGCAAAAGGACATTGTAATATCACAAAGCATATCACAGCATAAATCACAGCATTATAAGCCAGTGCAAAATGTATTTCACTTGTACTTTCAAGGCAGGGAAAATACAGTTTCACTTGTTGTAAAAGAGGTCAGGTCTTCCTCTTCTAATGTAAAGTAAGCTCTTTGCTTACATGAAGTATGTTATCTCTGTTCCACAGAGAAAAAAAGGAAGGGATACCTTAGGTGAAAGCTCCCAACACTAAACAATATATTTCAGGGGCCAAAGCACTGAAAGGAGAATAAGAGGAACAACATGCAAGACAAAGTGGGTAGATAATGGGACTCACACTTGGGATTCTAAAATGCAGAAGTCCTACTAGGTGCAGTGCTATCCGAGCCCTAACAGGATTTGGATACCTTGTTCTTGAATTAATCTACAACAAATCTTCAGGTAGCAGAGAGCATAATTCAACAGGCACAATTTTTGCTTCACAAGAAGTTGAAATCAGAAAAAAAGCAGAGAGCAACATGACTCTAAACCAAATGAAACATGTCCAGAAGTCCTCAGTAACCTGAATTACAGAACCACAGGTTTTATTATGAAGCCCAGTTGAATTCCTACACAAGCATATGCAAAAAACACAGCGAAAATTCAATCCTGAATACCTTCTTCTGAAGACCTCTTTATTACAGAGTCGTCCTAAGAATATGACCATGGGATCAGCAAAAAAGACAGAAGAAACATTTCCTTCAGTAACAGAAACAAAAATCTCTCTTTCTAAAAATGGGGGAAATTATATATTGTCATCATCTATGGGTTTTATTCTTAGGTCACCTGCCTTCAGCTTTTCCTTTCTATTATCATACAAGCAGAAGGCAGTACTTGATAGAAAGCCTTCTTTGAGTGGAGAATGGCAGAATAAGTCCATCTGTCTAATGCTCTCCTAGTGATGAAGAGACATAGCCAAAACAGGACAACATGGTGTGAGAACTCTACATAAGAACAAAATCCTTTCTATATGTGAAAAGATTTCAACTTACTATCTACCTTGGGGTTTGAAGGCTTTGATGACTCTATGCCAGGATGCCAACTGCAAGGTGGTTTATCAGGAACAGAACATAACCAGGGCTCTGACATTTGTTTAAAAGAAGCCTAGATGATGGAAGAGACACTACTCTAGTAACCATAGTGCTGTCATAATTTGTTACCACAACTGACAACCTCCCTAGACATAAAACTATGCAGAGAAAACAAGTATTAGACACACTAAACAGGTATGTTTCCAAGCATACCCAACCTGGGATCTGCAAATGCTTGTTGTTATTTCTGCAGAGAAACAAGTCTCATGGTGATGGTTCCTCACCTTCATTACTTGTATTATAATACTCCTTAGAGACCCCAAAAGGCATTCACCATGCAGGTATTGTGCCAGGTACCACGCAGAAACAAGGCAGGCACACCCAAAGCATTCAACAGTCAATGTGAAAGGGAAAAAACAGACTGGAAAGAAAAACACACATAAATGAAGTAACTTATCCAGAGTACACAGCATGTCTATGAAACGTTCTTTCTATTAAATTAGGAACTACAACAAAACAATTCTGTAAAGGTGAAAGGATATTAATTTCTTCTACATTTCCAAAAGCAGAACTGCTTGGTACATAGTACTTCAGAAACCTAGAAACTGAACTTCATTACCAAAACTTGACACAAATTTGAATAACAGGGATGACAGAAAATGCTTGTGCTTTAGATCAATTTACTTTGTGTAAAAGAAAAGTATTTTGTTAAACAGCTTGTTGAGCAATAGCAACAACATGATTGGCCTTTGGCTACTCTTTGATCTGTGATATTATCTTTAGGAGCTTCTAAGGAGAAAGCCAGAGGTTGTCTGAAATTTGGGTAAGGT
>JAVHNF010098787.1:24884-42590 GCA_034783455.1 Micropsitta finschii | reverse complement strand
TGAGCCTGGAGGAGCTTTGAGGCTGTCCAGAACGAGCTCCCAGACACCACCTGATGGCAAGTAGAAGGAGAGGGAAAATGGCCTCATTCCCAGCCTGGCTGCCCCATCAGCTCCCTGCAGACGTTTTGGTCAGTTTGCTTAAGATCTGTTCACCTACATTTCAGGTGTTCAAGGCAAGCAGATCATACTACCTCTACCCCCAAGCCTTTAGTTTGTAGGGGCTGGATGTGACATCCTGGGTGATGAATGGGAATGAATGGGAGTCCAGGAAGCATATAGATCCAGGGTCCTTTGCCACACTCTGTATCCTTAAGCTCATAGTGGAGTGCATACCCTTTCCCTCACATACGGAAAACTCATCAGTGCTCCTTTGATGCTGATACACCCTGGTCATGGGCAATAATGTATGTGAGAGAGATGAGGGCAGTCACAGGCCCAGGGGTTGCACAAACACTTGGGGACACATTGCAAGCTATGCGGAGGGGCGGAAGGGTATTCATCCATGGGCAGGTTGCTCTGGCAAGGCGGTCAGTGAAGATGGGGATGGCTTCCACAGTGCTTATTGCCACAGACTGCAAGTTCATGGCTGTGGAACTGCCTCGTGCCTGTGCTTTCACCCTTCCCTGTCCCTTACTGACCACTGCACCCAGCAAGCTGCTGCAGTTGGGTCGCACACAACCCACTTGCTTTTATGGTGCGGATTCCTTCGATCTCTTTGGTCTATGCCTTGGACAGAGAACCAGTTTGTTACTCCTTGTGGGTAACCCAGCTCCTCCATAAATGCTCTAACACCTGATTTGCCTGATTTGTGTCTTGTCATTTTCTCACAGCTTCACCTCTACATGTGCTCCAGGTTATTGGAGTCCAACTTCCAGGAACCAGGAATGCATAAAACAGTCCAGGATCTGACATGCACTAGTGGTATAGAAACCTCTTTCCAAGATTCATCTTAGTGCACACTGGGATACCATGTACTCATTCCTCTACATAATTCAGGTTCTTGGTCTCTAGTTGCTGTCCTGCTGATAGCCCTGACCTTTTCCTTCTTCCTGTTCTCTCCATCCTCTGATGCATCAGGTCTCCTCCATTCTTACCACCAACCTTCTGCTTCTGGTTACATGAACCCACCCAAGACAGAAAAGGGATCACAGCCTGCCTGCTGGACTGCTGCTTTCTGAACTAAGGGCTATTCAGTATCTCAGTGGGCTTCCTTGAAAGATAACCGAGGCTTAGTGACTCTTTGGTTTGGACTTTTTGGTCATGCTCTTTTCAAGTGTCAGCCCAAACCTGACAAACAAAAGCCATCAAAAGCCAAAGCAGATGGATCAAAATGAGATTTGGTAGAGAAAAGACCTGTGCAGGCAGATTCACTTGGCAGAAGTTCAGAGGAGGGCAGGAAACACCTTATGCAGATACAGTGTCTTCAATTAGATGATAGAGGCACAAAGGACTTAATGACCAATGGCTAGTCTCACCTTTGCTCTTTTCTGAGAGAAGAAATTAAGGAGTGGCTGCTTCTGGACCTGTCCTCCTCCCATATGTCACTTGTGGGGAAACGTCCAGGCTGTCGACAGGAGCCAGGTGCATTCGAATTTTAATTCTATCTGAATTTCTATGAAAATGAAGACAAACTTTTTTTTCCCCCATTGCCAAAAATGTGAGAATTTCAGCAGGCTGGGAAAGTGGACAAAAATTAGAAAATCTTGCCAAAAATTGAAAGTTTTCAACGTTTTACACTTGGATTTAATCCAAAATCTATTTAGAGTAAAAGCACTTCTCAAATTATTACCAGAAAAGTGAGAGGGAGCAAAGAGATCTGCCAGGATGCAGAAGGTGCCCAAGTTGGTGGAAAATTATCACATTTGGGGACCATTTACTAGAATAGTAACACTTACGGTCTTATATTTAAAACAACAGCTTGGTCTCAACTGTCTGAAAACCCTCATTGCACTCCTGCCAAGTCATTAGCTTACAAAGCTCCAGGCCCTGTCTACACACAAGCCTGCCACCAGTTTAACTAAAATCACTATTTAATCTATTTAGAGCAATCAGCGCAACCCTTTTTGGGGGTAACCAAATTAACTTAAATCAATACAAGCCTGTTGCAAACAGAGACAAGCAACTTAAGGACATTGACATCAAACCCTGCGTTAGCTCGAGCGGTGCGAGTTTTGTGGCGAGGCGAGAGCTCAGGTCAAGCCTGGGGATGCTGTAAGGGTCCTGTTTGAGCTGTAAAGCCGTGCTTGAAGCACATCCAGTTGTGGCTTTGTGCTGAGGTGCCCAAGTTGTCTCTCCTGCACGTTGCTACATGCATAGTCTGGATCCCCACCACTTCTCAGGGCTGTGTTTAGGAGCTGTGGCCACCTTCACCTTGTCCTCCTCCTGGTCCTGAGCCCTGTGTGAGAAGCCCGACCGGTTTGCTGGAGGAGCTTGAGGTGAAAGGCATAAGACGTAGCTAGCTCTGGTAGAAAGTGTTTGGCTTCAATGACCCAAGAAACCTTATTTAAACTCTATTCTCCTGAACTGAAACACGTGACAGCGTAAGTATGGCCACAGCATCCTCCCTCCCCGTATCTGTTGCTGCCTCTGCACAAATGGGCCTCTCAGAAGACCTGCTGCATCCCCCTCCTTGGAAGGAAGGAAGGAAACACCAGCAGCAGCAGCTGCCCCAGAGCACAGGCTGCTTTCCCCTGGTCTCACCCACTGCACAAGCTCCTGGTGCTTGCTCTGAGCCTGGCTATGGACTGCTGCAGTTGGCAATGTCTAATTCTTCTCTTGGCAGAGACAGTGAGAGGTTCCTCCATATCCACCCTCCATATCCACCTTCCTTACGGCAGACATAATTCCACAGACCTCTATTATACCCTCCCTAATGTAATTTTTCCAGGCCGAAGCATTACAGCCCCCTGGACTTCCATAGTTTCCTTTCATAGAGAATCTGATCCCTAACTTGGGTCATCCTTTCTGCCCATCTCTGAACCTTTGTGCAGTTCTGCTATATCCTTTTTGAGATGAGGGATCAGAGTCACGCTCAAAAGCAGGTGACCCAGGGATTCATACAGTGACATTTGTACAGCATATGCTTGTCTTTATTTCTAGTCCTTTCCTAGTAATTCCTAACATTTGACTGGATTTTTTGCTTGCTGACAAGCATTGATTTGATACTTTCCTGGAAAAAAGATCACGATGCTTTGATCTTGAAGGGGGCACACAGAAACTATTTTTCCCTATGTGTATCACTTCACATCTACCTACACTCAATCTGCTTCCCCATCCTGTCACTCTGCAGTCTCGTAATGCTCTTCTGCATTTTCCCAGTCAACTGTTGTCTTTACTCCAGTGAATATCTCACTGTGAGAAAACTCTCACCTCACAGCTCACCTCCTTCTCCATGTCTTTACAGGTGTGCTCCCTGTATGTGCACAAGCGGAGAGGGAAGCAGGCAGTAAATAAGGCAAAAATACAAGCATGTACTCATACACCAGTTATTCTGTTTTCAGGTGCTGCATCAGCAAACCCCCATGGTAACACCTACAGCAAAATGTGACTCCAAAAGTAAAGGAAACCAGAACTGAAAAAGAAGCAAGCCAAAGGCGAATCACGGAGAGGCTGCCAAGATGTGGAGACACCTTTGTAGATGCCTGTATCTCTGTTTCCCTGCTGCCCAGAGGGAGCAACAATCTCAGAGCCCCTGATAACTTCGGGGGGAGCTTTAACCTGAGACAGAGCAGCAGGATGTGGCTGTTGAGGTTCAGCGGGTGAGGGATGCCACCAACTTCCCTGCCAGACCGAGGGATATCGAAGTGTTTTTACTGAAGACAACAGCTGGAATCTCACCTGAGTTTATCCAGGAGACTGGGAGGTCATCAGTTCTCTCCTAGCTTTATCCACAGTGCAAGTTGGATCCCATATATTCAGAAGTTCATGCAAAATCTCAGTCTTTGTTAAGCTGTGGTGGAAAAAGATGTAAATCCCTCCAATCACTTTGAAAACTGTGATCTTCCACAGGCACAGGAACTGCTCTAAAACAAACTAGCAGCTCCTTCCTCTTGTGGCTGTAATCCAGAAAGCAGTTAACATTAATGGAGTATCTGGCCCCCAGCTAAGCTACAAAAAGCCAAAGATGCTCAGATACAACTGTGACAATATAACATAAAACAGGGCTAATTTTGTATTGCAGAGTGCCTGGGCAGCAGTTGATGTCTGCAGCCACGTGTTCAGCCTTGCTCAGCTCACGGGTTTACAGTGTGATAGCCCAACACCCTGGAGCTGGGTGTAGGACAAGCAGGAACTGTGGTGGCTTTCAGCCACAGGGGGGATATCCTGGGGAAGGCTGTCAGTTATGAAGAGGCCCTGTAGGAGAAGGACCCTTAAATTACCCTTTAGGAGAATAAATCAGTATCTGTGGTGACAGTGTCACCATTTCTAAGTCTGTTGATGCAGTTTTAGAAGTGATTGTTACCTGTGCACTGGGGCAACCCAAGTACCAACGCTGGTTGTGTTATCTCCTCCAAAAGCCCACTGCAGGGGTGTTTCATCACCCCTCTGCTGTAGCGCATACCGGGTCTCTCCCAGCCTGGGGAACCCCTGAGCAGCACAGGGCAAGGAAGAGCTGATGGACCGGGACAATGAGAGGGACCAACTCACCTTTAGCATCAACTGGGCAATGTCCCAGGGCTTAAACATCAACCCTGTTCTGTTCACAGAGTGCAGCACAGCCAGTTCTTTTATGCTACAAAGTCTCTGGGTTTGAAGCCCCTTGTGCTTTCTACCTGAAGGTTTTCTGTGGCAGCCACAGTCACGGCAGGGAAGTACACAGGGACATTCACACATGCAGAAGCATTTGATTTTATACCGGGAGTTCAACAGCTAAAAAGGGCTTGCATTTTCTTGTATGGGTAGCGTGATTGTAATATAAACTAAGGAATTTAGGACTCTGGTCTACAAATCCTTATTAGCATTGGTACCCCTTAAAAGTACTAGTTCAAATAAGAGTATTTGGATAATTCACAAGTCTGCAAGAACACGTCCAGTCGAAGTTTCTTATGGCTTTTTATTTATTTGTATTCAAACACCACACCACATAGGATGAGATACAAAATAAACATAAGCCATTCCCTGGTACTCCCAAAAGCACTTACAGTACAAATGTAATTTATACCGAGTATGATTTATTGCTAACAGAGACCTACCCGAGTATAAAAGTGAAGCTTAAACCACACCACTAACTGTGTTTGTAAGAACTGAAAGAGAAAACAACGCATCCCTTGTCACTCTGACCCACAAGCTGGAGTATTTCTAGAGCTGGGCACTAGGTGGCAGAACAAACATATGTTCTCTAATAACCGCCGAATACGCGTCCTTTAAGTCAGAGGGCAGGCCCGGAGACGTTAAAGTACAGCGTGTATCTAGAATTAACTGAAATCTTACAGGTGCCTTCCAGATCAGTTCCTGTAGAACGCAGGGCCTGTTAAGGTTGGGTTTAGACCTTTTATGTTCTTTACTATGAATAGTAAGATTTACACACACTCTCAGGTGTTTCGCCACAAATGCCCACAATTCCCCTTCTTTTTAAAAGCGGGACCCTGGCGAACACTACCCCAACATTTAATGGATGATAAAGGCTTTACAGAGAGGTAAGAATCTCAACTGATCCCATGTGATTTAAGAACATCGCTGTGACTGCGGATTTGTAGGGCACTGCAGCAGTAGCTCAAGTTAAGCAACAATAATTGAAACCCAACTGCTTCTCGCTGCTTTGCTGCTGTAAAGCAACGTTTCTTCAGCAGCACACCGACTGGGAGCCTCCGTGCGTGAAGGCTGAGCCGAAAAGTGGGAGAAGAAGGTCTGGGGGAAAGCAAAGGAAGCGTTTTGCACCACGAGGTGTCAGCACCCACCTGACCCGGCTGCCCGCGGTGCTGGGGAGGCTCCAGACTGATCTGCAGTGTGACCTCACACTGCTTCATCTTACCCACCTTCCCTCACAGCCCTAGCATCTATCGTCTGTCACCTCTCCCTTTAGGTGAGCAAAGCAAATCAGCTGCAAGGAGAGAAACAACCCCACTCCCTCCTAAAATGAGACTGACAGCACTGAACAATATTCCTGTGACATCGAAACACCTCGGTCTATTCACACGCATCCTTTGCCCTCCTGGGTCCTGTCCCCAAGAGCGCAAAACCTCATTTTAACAAAACCCTGGGCTATTTCCACATAGCTTTGTCAGCTCTTTTTGTGGGGGCCGCCAGAAGAGAGGACCTTGAGGAAGAATTAAATGAAAGTTCAGATTAAAAGGGGCCTGGCAAGGCTGCAGGACAGTACAGGGCTGTGGGAGAAATTCCCAGAGACAGATGATGTCCCATAAAACCTGCACTGCACCAGCAGCCAAGAAAGTTTATGATGGGCTCAAGAAGCCATCTGACCTGTTGTGCCAGTGGAGGAGCAAAGCACGCACAACAGCTTCTTTCTTTGGGACTAATGAACATCTGCATGACATGAAAATACCACTACTAGAAGGGGGAAAAAAGAGGATGAACGCATGTGTCTGCACAAGGCAATAGGGGCGGCTCTGAGCTGAGGCCCTCTGGGTGGCTGGAGGGACACCAGTGCCAGCCTGCCCAGCCTGTGGGAGGAGTTGGGAAAGGAGAAAACCAGATCACTCACGGCCAGGGTTCAGGGAGCCATGACTGGCTCCAGAAGTCAGAAGCAAGCCTCTTCTGCTCTGCTCTGCAAATGGGCCTTCCAAAGGGATAACAGGTCAGGTAAAAGAGGTAGAGTTGGTGGGAAATCAGACTCCTCAAAGACAACCTTCCTCAGAACTGGAAACATCTTTTATGTTTGTAGGCAGTTTACCTTGGCTCATGATGATTGCAAACCTCAGACTAAGTAAGGTTTGCTCACCTGCAAAAGTAACACGAGATCTGCCCACCCATGCATCCATCCTGACACACAGCACGTACCAGGCCTCCCCCTCACAGCCAGAGCACTGTTTCCGAAGTTGAAGGCACAAACAGACAAACCTACTTAAGAAACTCACCGATTCCTCTTCCTGCATGGAAACATTTTACCCCAGGATTCCAGCTAAATCAGGAAAGGACTGAGCCCTAGGATGGACATGGGCAATGGCTCAAAAGAATGGTACTGCCTAAGAAAGGATAAGTGAAGAAAAGGAAGAAACAGAGGGTGTTGAAGCAGCAATGATAGCGAAACGGACAAGTAAACAGCACACAAGGAAACAGTGGTCAAAGGAAGCATTCCCTTATGTGAAAAACTATCTAACCATGCCTCTAACATGCAAATGGTGTTAGTTCACACATCGAGGTTTGTGGCTACCAATTCGGGAGCAAAGGGAACATGCATGGGAAGTTGGGTGGTTGGGAACTAAGAGCTTGTTGATCTGCGGCAGACGGGCTGGAAGCCTGCAAGCCCTGCTCAGGCCAGGATCCGCAGGTTCTCCGCTGCTCAGAAAATCAAGTTCCCCTTATTTATAACCCAAGGATAGATAGATGCCTTGGGAACCATGTGGTTGGTTTAAATTCAGTTTCTACGGTCAACTCCAATCTCTTTTATGGCTGAGTCACCTGGTTTTGAAGTGTTGTTTCCAGTTCCTTGCAGGGCCGTCTTCCTGTCCCACGTCCTCCCCAGTCCCACCCTACCCCCATGTGCACCCGCTGCCCTGCAGCTCAGCCTGCTCTTCCTCTGTGCTGTCCCACTCCTTGCCACTCTTCCCCCCTTTGTCTCTACCTCACTTCCTTCCATTTTGCCTCTCCGCCGCCTTCGCCCTTCCCAGCTAACCCTTTACTATCACACTCCAGGCTTTCTGGAGTTTTGACTAGTTTCTTTTCCGGAATGGGAAGTGGTAAACCAACCTACGACAACGCACAGTCTTCTGGTAAAAATCCTGCCACTTCAACTCCCCCTCCCTCGCTACCATCTTCCTTTTGTTTGTCTTGGCTACTCTTCTGCCTACTCTTAAATTGCAAATGCTTTGAGGGCAGTGCCAGAATCCGGTCCATAGAATTCCATAAGGCACACAATAAGCTAAATATTATAAAAGGTCCTATTTTTATTTTTATTTTGCTTTTGATTTTCAGTAAACTCACCAAAAATCCAAGTAAGCAGGGCTCTAAGTAGACAGACATACGTGTCCTGTCAACAGGAAGTTTCTCTTGCATAACTTCTCTGGCAGTTCTGGAAAGCAAATTGTGGTTGGCTTTATTTTCCTCACTGCAAATTAATAGGCAGGAAAAAAGTGAACACGTAAAGAAAAATCATTTCTGAGAAATGAGATTGTAGAGAAGCAAAAGATCTTTAGCACGCAGAGTTGCCCTTGTGAAACATCTGCTATGACATAGTCCTGTTCTGGCCATAGACCAAGCGTATCAATAGCTCCACAGAGTAATGGGATAAGAAATGGGAAAATTGCCATTGCTTGTTTAGCAGCTTGTTTTGCTGATAAATGTCTGTCACTTTTCAAATAGCTACAGGGTAGGTAATTGTTTTTTGGGGGGAAATATTTCCTCGAGCAGGACGTTTGCAGGCCATTAGCTATTTCCCATCTGTGCTGGTGTTTTAATACATCACATACACACTCGTCTCCTTAGTAGAAATTATTCACAGCTTCTGATTCCAGGCAGGCAGCCTGAAGTCTAGAAATCGTTTCTGTCATTAAGAAGTTCTCTCTCGCCTTATAGAAAATTTATTTTTCAAAATCATTAGAAACAGTATGTGTTTTTTTGTGAAAACCTCTAACATAAAGATTGCTAGGGGGGAAAAAAGTATTCTTTATAGGTATCTGTAATTTTAAGATAATGAATGACTGTACAAAAGCAGGAGCTCTTTGACTACAGCTGTGGCCGCTGTGGGCTCATTCCACAGACAGAAGCAGAACACAACTCAGCCAAGCGCTGCCACGTGCTGGAGTTCATCTCACCCCTTTTCAAACTGTGCCATGAACAGTTTTAAATTCCACCTGATAGCTGCTAGGACAGACGAGAGACTGACAGACCTTTGTTTAATATCACATAATACCTGCTTTCACTTCACACACATACACTCAACAAGCAATTACTTGCAGTAAATATAGCTGTGCCAAAAGACACAGAACCATAAGCTCTTACCTGCAGCAACTGAAATACTGGATCCTTACATTTGGGGGGGGAAGGAAGAAAATAATAAAAAAAAACTTATAAAAAAAAATATCCTTTTCCTTTCTTTCCCCTCTTCTCATAAGAAAAAGAAACAGGTAAAACTCAAGGAGAGATGCAAAAATGTGGATGCCATTACAGATTTATTCCAGTGATAAACTTGTTTTGTCATCTGAATCCTTTGCATTTTTTTAATCCAAGAGGATCACATGAAGTTTCTCTCCTAGCTCGTTTTTAGACTTCACAGAATAAAGTTAAAGGAGAAAAAGAAAAGAGATTCAGGATTTGAAGGTGTCCCTCCAAGTACGGACATAGGAACGGAGTGAAACTTGCAAGTCCAGCCCTGCACAGTGGAAAACTTGCACCATTATCTACTGCTGGGACCAACAGGCAAAAGGACCAAGTACAGGCAGTGACTTTGTAGAATTTATTGAAAAAAGTAGTATTTAACAATAGGAAAAAAGCCACTCCTTGTTCAACCCACCATATATTGCTTTATGTGGAAACAATGGAAAAATGTGATCGAAATGTAGTTACCCATTCCTATCCATGTATCAGACGGTTCCAGCTATTCAGGACACGCTCACGGGAAAAATATTGGCACTATCACAGTATATGGAAGTGGAAATAAAGAACATGCAGTATTTTCAATTACAGTTGGGAGGCCTATTTCCTGGAGTCTAAAGATCATGTTGTTTTTTCTGTTTTCCTTTAGCATAATGTACATTATCAGACTTTCATAACTTCAGACACCGGCAGAAAGCCCTGATTTTTTGCCAGTGGTGACATACTCACCTCGAAGATAAATGTGGAAGTCAGAATGTCTGCCTTATTTCTGTTTGCAATTTCCTTTCCATAGGAACATGCACATGATATAGTTCCTGCTAACAGATATTTAAAGCTTGGCTAGCCCTTTCCCACTTATACCAGTTCGACCCCACTGGAAGTCCTCAGGGCAGCACAAACAATGGAGAGCAGACTTCCAGACCACACAGCATTTGTTTTGGCCAAAACCTGCTACTTGGAAAGTCTTATGCTTTTGTCTACAGACAGAAAGATGTCAGATTCTGCATTAAATTGTATTATAAAAAATGCAAACCAATACATTCCACAATTTTATTTTTGTGGATTTTCTAGCTCATGTCAAAACTATGAAGTACCAGTGTTAACTTGACCAAAGCTCAATTTAAACAGAGCCCCAAAATAACGAGTGCCCAGCAGTATTTACCTGGTGCGATTTGCTTCACTATCAACTGGCAAAAAGTTGACCTAGTTTCAGTTTCATTCTCAAAAGCATTAATCAGAAAAATCTTACAGTTACATGGCACCTTTGAGACCACCTCAGTTTCAAGGCAAGGAATGAACTTACACATAGACAGGTACATTATTTTAGGTATGAGTATAGAACCCAAATACTCAAAAAACAGGTCAGCAGAAATACACGGATAATGCTAAATAACAGTACCTCACCATTTTTATTCCACTGCTGTGCTTGCCACAAACTGTTAACAGCAAACACAACAGTTTGAGGTGACTCACACGAAGGACAGTCACTGGTGTAGAGTGCAATGGAAATTCTGGTAATTCTGAAGGAAGATACAATGGAGCAATACAGGAAATTCCAAACTGAAAGGACAAAGTCAAACATTTGTTCTCTTGCACATCAGAAAAAGTATGTTCAGTTACAAATTAACCACTGCAAACAATATTCTCTTAGATAAAACTACAAATGTCTCTACCTAAAAAGCTTTGAGAAGAGTCAGAAAGAAAGCTTTCCCTAAGTCCTCTCTCCTGCGTTGCAACAGTCTCCTTGTTTTAAGGAAGACCATCATCATCAATCAGTTCTGTTTTGGTGGAGAACACATCAGCCAGCATGTGCTTTGGGATTTCAGATCCCCGTACTTTTAACGTGTAGCAGGCATTCTCTACTTTTGCCAGACTCTGTTTCAAGGTATACAGCTTCTTAGATACTTCGTAAGGTCCAGTGTTGCCAATGAAAGTAAAACCATCATAAATCTGACGTAAGAACTGGCTCAGTTCAAAAGGTGTGTCTATGTCACCATTTCCAACACTGCTGATGCACAGCCGCATCAGCTCTCCAGTTAGATCAGCCACTCCGAGCAGGTAATCGACAGGTGTTATCTTCAGGCTCCAAGTATGCGGTTGTTTATCATGGGAACTGGAGGTCTGAGGACAGGACAAAGTCCAGTACAGAGAAACATGAAAAAGCAGCCCATATTGGTTTAAATACACACTGACTTATCTGACATAACTGGTAACTGAAAACAGTCTGGAAAATTAAACTGCATGGCACTTCCACACAGTCTGATTTCAGAGGTAAGAACCTCCTTCCAGCATACCAGAAGGTATGAAAGCATCATTTCCACTGGAAATGAGATTTCCATTCTAGAAAAACATGATAAACATACCCTGCTACTACCATCTTTATTTGAAACAGAATTATCACGTCTTTGTCCTAACATTTATTTGCAGTTGCTTTTTTTGCTTTTTTCTTCTTTTCTGGCTGATCTGTTAGGTCTCAGCCTGATAGATTTAAATTTTCCCTAAATGGTCTACCCAAAGCTATCAAAGCAATCAAGAATCAAAGTATCAGCATTATGAAAACCAATCATATAATTTTGCGGTAATATCTTGAATTTCAAAACGTACCTTCTACCAGAAGCTGATAGGTATAGTTCTTTCAGATGTATTTTATATCAACTGAACTCATTAAAATAGCTAACAAAATACTTCATGAAGAAAACTCATCACAAAGTTACAGGTTTGTCCCTTTGTTCAAGTTTCCAAAGATTTTTATTGCCAAAATATTGGAACGTGGGAAACAACACAGGTTTATTGCTGGTCCCTTGCTCCCACGCGATCCATCCAAATTCATAAATCTGGTCAGAAGCAGGTATGCAGGGGTTAATAACTCCACAATCTGTTAAAACGAGTGTGCTGCAACGGGTTTGCCTCTGGTAAGAACAAATTAACTTAAGCTGAAAACATGGCTTCTTTGGAAATATCTTACCAAGAGAATGAAAAAGAATCAGAAGTGCTTTACAGCAGAATCTCTTCAACAGAAGCAGACTCAGGAATTCATCTCAAGCTGTGCATTACTGTACACTGCACACATACTGCATGGGCATTTTTGTGTATCACTACAAAATTGTCTTTTGTGCTCTGTCAACAATCAAACTGAACCCAGTTTAATGTGGTCAGTGGCAGTAGTTTGTCCCTACGCTAAAAGTTCTATTTAGCGCAGGGTAGGAGTATGAGCAAGCCAAGAAACAGCAGATATGGTATTAGGGGTAAGGTATGATGGTTCTCTGAGGGAAAGCATCAAGATCAACTCCAGGAAGACTACAAATGAGCTAAGACACACACAGTACATTTTAACAGAAGGTGACTACAGTGCCTTCTGTAACTAGTTCAATACCAGCAGTAAGATTTTATTCACAGAGTTCATCCTGCCTTTGATTCATTTGTTACCCTCAGCTTTTGCTACATCACTATTACACCAGTATAGTGATACTTATCAGCAGGCCTTTACAGGCAGTCCCAGACATAAAAAATCCCTCCTCTGTATTTGTTTGCTGGTATTGCACTATCTGGGATCCTTCCCCCTACCAGGAGTTCAGCTTGCTCTGAATAAGAAGGATGTGAAATTTATAAACTTGTATCCCACAGATTTAGTTTACTACTTGTCAGAATAAAAAGTATGTTTTGAACGAGTCAAACTCCACATGTATATCTAATATTATTCCACTAACTGGCCTTATTTAATCAGATGCCAAAAATGTGACTAAGCTTACTCATTGCATTTCCATTCCAGAAAGATGTTTGTCACATGAGAAAAGAAACATTTTTACCGTGTTTGTTGTTTCTTCTCTGTCTTCTGCTGTAAATATTAGTTGTTTGTTGATCTCTTCAACACTAATCAAAGAGTGTGTTTTGATAAAATACTGAAATGAGACCGCCTCAACATATTCCTGAAGTCCTGCAAAAATAGCACAATTAAGACAGTTAATTCAAACTTTCCAGCAATGATCTGTGCTCACATTATTTATTTTCTTAGAAATCTTTTAAGTGAGACTATTTTAAGGTTACTAGCGAGAAGTGAAAACTAAGATAACCCAGAAATAACACTGAAACTTAATCTAACATAGTACGCTTCTGAAGTACAAAAACCAGACCAAGAGCACAAGCTATGGTGGCTGCTTTGTTTTTCCTTTCTGCCCAGAACAGCATCGTGAGCTTAGGGAACAGAGGTGGCTGAATGGCCAGGGGCAGCAACCAGCTTTATGAATCTATTGGTTGGGAAGGAGTGCTCCAAGGAAAGACCTCTGCTCTGATGGTAGATACTCAGGCACTGGACCAGGCCTCTTTCTATGGTGTCAAGGGTAGAAATGACACATCAGTCCCATCTGTCAGCAGTCAGCTAATCTGCTACGTCAGCTTCTTCTGTTGGGTCCTCATCAGCCTCACTCACAGACCTGGGCAACAGGATGCTCCCAGGTCCTTGCTTCTCTTAGAAGGTGCTCCCTCAGTGAGGTAGCCTAACTCTGACCTAGGGACCCCTGATGTTGTCCCACCAGCCTCTCCCTGGCCACACCAGACACCACAGCAGCTGCAAGCTGGTTTTCTTGATGCACTGACAGGCCTTGATTGACCTGAGCAGCCTCATCTGGGGCTTCCACCCATTCCTCCTCTTCCCATGGCCTTGGAGTTCTATTTAAGGGTAACTCTGAGATTTTGTTCCTTCTATAGGCTATGGCACATACGTGTGCCTGGCCTCCTGGCTGGACTGTGGATGTATTCTGCAGGTAGTTTGTCTCCTGTCCTGCCTCTGGTGTGCACCTGAGCCATCTGCTCAAGGTATTTCTTCTCTACCCCTATCTTCTGTGTGAACTTCAGACCTGGAAGTAATTTGTCTCTTGTCCTGTCTAGACCTGAAGCCTTTATTGTGGTAGTCTGCCTACATCCCTGTCTTCTAGATAGATCTTTTGCCTCGAGTCATGTCCCTGGCTTTGTCTTCTGTTGTGAGTAGGCTCTGAACCTGATTCATCACTCACTTAGAGCCTGCCAATGTCCCTGCTGTGTTCACACCCTGCAGAACAGGACCCCACTGGTGAGGGCATTGCCTGTGCCAGGGTCACCCTGAGCTCCCAGCTCACCCCTTCTCATGGGGCAGCCCTGCTCCTGCTGCTCCTGGAGCTCACGTCACCTTTGCTGGGCTTTCAGGTGCCCACTGAGGCCACTGGAGAAGGGTGGGAAGCTCCAGAAGAGTGGCTAACACATCCAAATACAGGAAATACAGGAACTCTGCTTCCTTTGGCAGTAAATGGAGGTTAACTCCATGTTAGCAACCCTGGGTTGCTATCCCTGCTGTTCTCTCCTTTATAGTGCCTCTGCTTCCATAGCTGCATGTCTATGTCTGCAGAAGAGTCTGGGTCCTGAGCCATACCAAATGAACAGAATATTGGGAAACAAAGATTTCCACTTGAGAGCTTCCTTGTATCCGAGAAAAACCAAAAATCATTCATCCTTTCATTTGCTTCATTGTTTTACTCTTCATCTGGCCAAAAGAAATGCTGCCGTTTTCCAGGGCTGCTACTATGAAGGTCAGTTGGTCACACTGCTCTTAAGGCAAAACAAACACAAAATGTGCCTGTCCTTGCTTCTTCCTGCATCCTTGAGATGTCACCACACCTGCAAGTTGGTGCCTGGCCATCACCATTAACTGCCTTCCTTTCATTGGAGGCACTCAGTATGGGCAACACAGCTCCTTGGCATCAGCTTTCCCTTCACAAGAGCTGAAATGATGCCATTTTAACATTACAACAGAGATGCTTTTTGGAGAAGAAATAGTTACCGTTAGGTATTCTGACCATGGTTAGGGCTGGGTCCTTCAGTAGCATCCAGCAATGCCCTGCAGATCTGTAGTCTAGACTGATTTATAGCAATGATTTAATCTACTGAGTGTGTGTGTTTAAATGCCTATTCAGCTCCATTCCCCTTCTTTCTCCCTTCCCAGCAAGAGGCATGCTGAGAAAGCCGATGCTGAAAGGCTGCTTTGCACAGGAAGCCTGGGGTTTCTCCTCTTTACCCCCTTGCCAGCCCAGCATCTGCTCCTCTATCCCAGCAATGAGTTCCCTCATTCCTCAGTAAGGGGAGGGCAGGCTGGGACACATTGATTGTCCTTGATGAAGGCACCTTGAAGTGGCAGGAAGAAAGTGTGAGGCCAGGTGGGACCTCAGAACACATCCCTTGCTCCCACCAGTTGTGTCCTCCTGAGCAGGGAGGGCTGGGGTCCACAGAGCAGCTCAAGTGTTGCTTGATGCTATCAGTAACTTGTCAGCCTGAATTTCCCTGCATTGCTGAGGGTCACTGGCCCCGTGTTGGAAGCATCTTCCCTGGGGAAGGTGTGGAGCAGGCAGGGAGGAGAGTCCTGTATGTGTTGCATGGCCACCTGAGCAGAGAGCATCTCCTGTGCTGTCCGGAGGGACAGAGGTGTGGATGTTTGTGGCTCTCTGAACTCCAGCCCCTTCCATAGGGACCCTGTGAGATCTATGATTGACAGCATCAAATATCCAGCATGCTTCCTCCTTTTTCTCTTTCCCCTCTGCTGGCCTCTTATCTAAAGTGCTTTCTCCTGCCTCCAGCAGCTGAGTTTCATCACATCGGGGAGGTCCGGCAACCTGTAACCCCTTGGTAAAACCCACTGCTCCCAGAGCACATTGAGTTGGCCACAAAATGATGCAGTTGCTTTTTGGCTCTAAGCTCAGAATCATTTTCCCCAGCCCCCAGTGCAGCCGAATTGTGTCGAGATGCTGTTTCATGGTGCAATTTCCCCAGGGCTACCAAGATGGGAGGGAAGGATCCTTTCTGAGGTGCTTGGTCTTGCCTGTGGTGACATACAGTTGGAGCATGGCCCTAACTCTGAATCAGCTGCAAGCCCAAGGGGAATCCTTGGCACTGGCTTCAAAACCTCCTGTGCTTCTGGGCAAAGCAGGACCTGAGCATGGCTTGGCTTTGCAAGGCTTGCTTGTTTGCTGGAGAGCAGACCTGCACTGGGAAGTCCCTGTGGGAACATTTAGATAGTTTCAAGCAAGATAAATCTACTGCATGTGGGGAAGATGTGGGGCTGAGGAGGGAGACATTTCATCAGCTTCAGCTGAGTTAAAAATAGGGGTTTAGTCTAACTGGCTTCAATCTCTTCCCAAGATGCAGATTCATTCCCCCCCTTCAATTTCTCCATGTGCCCTGCATAGGCATTTTAAGCTCCTGATTATAGACTTGCTTCCCCTGGGTATCTCGCATGGATCCCTATGGCTTTGTGAGGGTCTGATCATCATGGACTGAAAGCTCTGCTGTGCGGGATGGCATTGTAAAGGCCAATCCCTCTGCTCCACCTGAGCTGTGTTACTCTGTGGTTGCTGATGTGCACTTGTGACCTTCAATGCTCTCAGTGTGTGTATCTGAAACAGCTGAAGTTGAGGCCCTTGTGTTGAGGGCTGCTCGTTTTCCAGGCTCATTACAGAATCTGTTTGCAATGTCAGTGCTCGGTAACTGGGAGTTGCATTTGCTGAGGTCACACAAGAGTGTATTTGAGACCTTTTCATTCCTCTTTTACTGCAAAGAAACTGGGAAACACTGTGGTGATGGAGCAGAGCCCCAGTCCCCCATTTGCCAAAGCTGGTATGAGCCTGGAATTGCACTCCAAGGTAAGAAATGACATGCCATGTGTCTTAACAAACTGTAGCTCTCTGTAAGATAGATATGAGTGCCCTTTATGGAGCGATGTGGTGGGGATCCCTCTCCCTGTAGATCTACTGTCTGTTGACGGTGGAGGACGGCCGCACAGTCAGCAGGGATGAGACACTTGACTGCAGATGGTTGAGCTTAAGCAAAATACACTCTTTTGAATTAAATCTCTATTACACTCTTTTGAATCAAATCCTCAATTGTTTGGGGAACCTGTTGCAGAGAGGAAAAGGTGGATCACATTTCACCAGGCAATGCCTGAGCTGAAAAGCTGGAGCTGGTTTTATAGAAGACTTTTTCTCCCAACATTTGTTCTGGGTTTGGTTTTTCACAGGAGAGGGAAAGGGAAATCCTTGTGGATTAGAGTCCTTGTTGGAGAAAGGGAGTGTGGGTGAAGGCAGAATGTGAGAAGACAGTCACTCCTATGACTGGCAGCAGTAAGAGAGTTCACCAAGGGCTGCTGCTGCTCTTCCCAGGCTAAAGACCATAGGTGAACCCTGGGAAAAAGGTTGGGATTATGGGGATATCTCGTGATTTCCAGAGGAAACACTTCCCATCTGCTGGATTCCAGCTGAATATGTGGTACCCAAGTTGCTTTTGGTCTGGGGGTTGGAACTGGATGATCTTAAGGTCTTTTCCAATCCAAACCACTTTATGATTCTATGATTTCTGAGGGGTCTGGGACTGGGAGAGGAGAAGCAGGAAAGAAAGGTAGTGCTAGAGCTGGAAATTCAGGGAAAAGTTGCACTGAAGATAAGCTCATCACTCCAGGATGAGCAAGAAAAGAAAGAAATC
>JAVHNF010098787.1:0-24784 GCA_034783455.1 Micropsitta finschii | reverse complement strand
TCACTGGGACACGATCCAGGCAGCAAAGCATCCTTATACCCAGCATCCAGCACAGGATCCTGGGAAAATGTGGTCTGCCTCTCTACAGTGACAGGGGAGGGAACCAGAGAGTATCCCTGTATTGGTCAAAGTTAATTTTATTGATTCCCTTGTCGTAAAGCAGATGGGAGGCCTGTTGTTGACATTATTAAATACAAACTCTTTGGCTAATTGATACCCTGATCAGGTTTTTCTGTATTTTCCCTTTTCCATATCCCTGAGATGCTCAATTGTGTCTCACCAATGACCAAAGCTTTGTCTTCTCAAGGAAGTGTAATTACATAGTTTTCTTGAGGTGACATTTAGGAGACTTCTTCCTTAGCCCTTATTAGGTAGTAAATATGTCTGAGAGTCAAAAGATGTCACCCATTTTATTTGGTGAAATTTAAAGGAGAACAAAGCATTTAGGTCTGTATTAATATTGACTGTGCATTCACATTTTTAGCAGACTATATTTGTGACTTCACTACTCAGTCCTTTGTTACAGTTTAATTTGCTAATTATTTTTCTGCTTAAAATGCTATTATAATTTTTCTTCCTACTGTGACCAGAATCACTAATTTCAATGAAGGCCACTGTATGAATGATTTTCCTTGCCCCATCCTGAATTATTAAAACAGACTTTCTAAAAATTCTACATTCAAGATGTTTCTTCATGATCAAAAAAGTCAAAAAGGACTTTTTTAAGTTAATACAAATATTTTCTCCAGTATTTGCAATTTCCCACTTATGCTTAATTCCCCAATATTTCTTACTTAGTTTTACTTTAATTAGTAGTTTCATTTTCTGTATAATATTCTCAGAAATTAGTATTTTTTCTAATACATTTGATACCATTTTAACTTTTAATTCTTCGAGATTCATGCCATGCTTGAATTCATTGATTTGACAATAGTTCATACATACTGAAGTTAAAAACAGAGCTCTGAAGTGCCAGAAATGTACTATTTATTCTTGTCACTGCTGCTTTATATACTTTTGTTCTTCCATAATTGCCATTTATAATTACCTACCACTCAAACTTATAGAAATTCTCAGTTTACTTAATCACTTCACAGTTCAATTATTTTTAAATACAGTAGGTGGCCTATCAATCTAGTACACTGTAATTGATTCACTCTGTGCAACTTTTTCAATCCCAGTTCATGTGGATTGCCAGTGGACCATAAATCAGAAATAAATAACAGAGCAATGAGTGAGGTGAGTGTGTGTGAGGGCAGTGCATCTCTAGTGGATGTGGCAGGAGTCCTTGCATTCAATATATCAATTTATGACCTGATAGGGAAATCAAAGGTAGCCAGATAGGAATAGCAGATAACCTCTGTGACTCCCACTGCTGCCTTCCTAATGTGTAAGCAGATATGGGTCACTCCTCTCTAGCAATCTAGGTCTGTCTTATATACCATCATGAAGTTTATTGTTATGAGTGAGCTATCATAGCTTTAAAGTGCCTCTAAGTGCCCTGGCAGGAGACTGATACCCAAGGGGCTGTAGGTCCATGCTGGTTGGGGATAGCAAATGGTTTCATAAGTGGCAATAATGATATAGTTGCAGAGGATGCTGAATGAGCAGGTACACAAACACATACTCCCAACTTTTTTGATTCTGGGCCAGCACTGAGTGCATTGGTGCACCTTCCAAAGGACATTGCAGCACTTTGCAGGTCACACCACCACCAACCAGGGAGCTCGGCAAGCCCAGTCAGGACCTAACAACCAGACGAACACAAAGGCAGCCTGCCAATGTCACAGAATTTAACCATATTAATCTACTGGCAGCCAAGAAGCAGCAGTGAGGAAGCTATGGCATGAGAACTATAATACCAAAAGCTTTGCCTACATTGGAGCAGTGCAATAGACACAACTGTAGTGCTGGGTGCTACCACTTATTATTCAGATCAGTTTTTGTTTTCTTTAGTGCAATATATCTCTATTGTGTTTGATGCTACAACAGCCAAGAGAAGATCACACAAGTATCTGTATTGTAGATCACTTGATACACCATCTGATAGACCATCTAGATAGATGTGTTTTGTGGCTTTCCTGGTGATGCTTTTAGGAAGTAATTCCACAGAGCCTCACTATATCTTTCCCAGCTATCACAGATGGCTATAGACTAACTCAAACTGTTGTCGTGACCTAGCCAGTCAAACAAGATAAATCTTGTGTCACTCTTCACTGGCACATAATTTTTTCTGTAAGAACTTCAGCAAGAAGAAGGTATGAAGAGGTCAAATCACAAATTATAGGGCACCCTGCAAGCCTTAGGAGTCTGAGTGTATGGGCTATGATTGATTGGCTCATTTCTCTGTTGTCTTTTGCTGTAACACAGAAAGACAAAAGGGTGGATAATTTCCATTGTATTTTGGAACAATACACATTTCTACATACATTTCTAATGTGTTACATGATTTAATCTGCAGCTAAGAAGTCAAGTAGGTGAGAACCTTGTAGTTAAATATCTGATAAATATACAGCTAGTTTATCTGCCTTTTACTCTCTTCTCCAGGAACTTCATTCAACACCCAAACTTTTGAGCAGTTTCAGAATGATGCCTTTTTTCCCTTTTTGTTGCAATCTAACCTGCCATATATTGTTTCCTTTCCTGAGCAAACACCTATAATTCTCCCTAAAGGCATGCAGTCCTAGTGCCAGAAGATGAAGAAACAGTCCTGAAAAACTGTCAGATTCCTCATATGTAAGAGTTGAATAGTCTGCAGGTCTACAGAAATGAAATTGGATATTTGTATGACAGGAAGAAGATAATCCCAAAGAGACCCAGGATTCATTTCTAGCCCTAAAAGGTCCTGAAGAAGACAATTTTTACAATGAGGGTGGTGAAACACTGGAACAGGTTGCTCAGATTGGTGGTGTATGCGCCATCCCTAGAGACATTCAAGGCCGGGCTGGATGTGCTTCTGAGCAACCTGATCCAGTTGAAGGCATCCCTGCTCATTGTGGGGGAGTTGGACTAGATGACCTTGGAAGGTCTGTTCCAACACAAACAGAGCTTTTAGAAGACAGCATTTGTATGATGGAGAGTGCAGATTAGTATTTCACAAGTCCACAAAAGCACAATGCAGAGAACAAGACTGTAGATAAATCAAAAGCAGGGCAGATCACCTACCAAAAACCAGTCATTTCCAAAAGAAATTTCCTTTGTTTCACCCTAATAGCAACAGTAGATAATTGTTTAAAATGGAATTTCCCACTTCTCTATTTTGTGGTAATTAGTGAACAGGCTCCTTAAAACATGCAGGTTAGAACCTCTAAAAGCAAAGGATTTAGGGGAACAAGAGGAGTTGGTTTGTTGGCAAGGAAATAAAAGATGGGATAACAAACGTAGCTTGCACCAGATCTGTATGCCATCTGCAGCCACCTGTCACAATTACCTCTCGCTACCTACTTGACAGATGGTGATTTTTTGTATGCATTACTGCAAAGGTGAGATCTAGGAAAGAGACTGAATGTTCAGACAGTGATTTCACAGGTTGTCAGTTTTTCCTTATGTGCAGAGAGCAGATCTGGGGAAAGCATGTGGGAAAACTTTGTAAGCAGAAAGCTGAAGTTGGCACTGTCGGTGGAAAAAAAGCAGAATCAAACCTGGCACAAACAGCCAGGGTAGGACTAAGCTAAAAAAAGTTCTGAAGACAAAATCAATGCACGTGGATCCCTGACCTATGGACAGAGAAAAGTGCCAAAGAAGGATATTAAAGGAACAGACTGCAACATGACAGATATGACTCTAACAGAACCATTCTATGGGAATGGTGTCACTTCAAGAGAAGCAAAGTGGTGATACTGTCAGATGATGCTGCGAGGATTAGACAACAGTTTTGCCAGTGTGAAAAGTGAGAAAATGTGGACGCACCCAAGGGTACCGGAAGCAGAATCCTGGATCTATTAAAATAATCTTAAAATCCTCAGCTGGCCTCTACAGGGCTAGGACCTCATCCTATGAAGCTATGCAGGAAGCAGCAAATTTAGACACCATCTGGATCAAAGAAAAAGTCTAAACCAAAGAGAACACAGATTTGAATAACAGATGACGGTTGAAATACCCCCAAAAACTGGAGGTAACCTCAAGGGAAAATTCAATCGTAGGAGGCTTTCCAAATCACAGTAACATGAGAAGTGACCTGTATGTTCTCCTTTTACATATGTATTTACAAGGTAATCAGGGACCATTCAGAACAGCAGTTCAGCCTGCACTCTTCATGCTTCCATACAGCAGCATTTGGAAAAGCCAAATAAACATCCAGCAACCAAAGCCACCCTCAGCACTGCTGATCACAAATTAGAACACACACAAGGAGCTGCAAGGCCAATTAAACACAATAATTTAATCGACTGAATTCAGATAAAGCATTCAGGGCACAAGCGATAGAAGAATACTAGATGAAAGCTACTCAGGATCTAAGTTAAATAACTCCAGAAGTTGCAGAGAGGTCGATTTCATCACCCATTCCTTTCCCGACTTAACCCTCTGATGTAACACAACCAGTAATCCATTATGAAATTCTGGCTTTTTCTGTGGATAAACTGTAAGCTACCAGACACAGTGGCACTTGACAACATCTATGAGAATCCCTCTGCTATCTGTGAAGAGGACTATCACATGTGGATAACTGATTTGGCATTTTCTCAGGTTCTCAGAGATCAAATCAGCTTTCAAACTTTTTGGTAAACAGTTCTCTTGATCAATCATAACTTCCAGTTTCAGCTCACTGCACTTTAATGCTTCTCCACACATTCTGTCCTTTTCCAGGGCATATGTTTTGCTCCTTTTTATGTATTTTATTATAGAGGCATACTTGTATATAAGCATATTTTTACCTCCTCCTGCTGTCCCGCCATAGCTGTCATGTTCCACTCTTTTCCTCACTCCTGTTTAATACCATGTGAATGCTGCACACACGCTATGGTGTGTCATTTACTGTCACCGTTTCACAATGTGGGAATTTGTCTCCTGCTGTTTCCAAGCAAGCCTTACAAAACCTCATTTAAAGTTGTTCCCATTACAGACTGGTAACAAATCCTGGTAATAACTACTCTGCAAAAAAAACATTCATATTTGCCTTCTCCCTCTGTCCCTCTTTTAAAGCCTTCCTTCTACAAGTAGCTATAACATGACACTTCAGTGACCCAAGACCTTGAAATAAGGTGTTCTCACGTGCAGGTAGAAGGATGTTTAAACATATTATGTTTTAGCTTAATGGTAGGACATCCGCTATTTTCAGCAAACAATCCCCAAGGTGAAAAAACCCATCCCATTTCACTACACCATCCAACAATACCTTTCCCCTTATGCTCTTGTTTTGGATTTATTCCAAAACTGGCTTATTTATGGATTGCACTGCCAGTAATAGAATAGTTTGTAAGACTATTTATGTATTTTTAATATGCCTTTTATGTATTTTTTTTAGTACACAACCCAAAAATCCCAATTAAAAGCAGTGTATTATTTCTACCAGCACTTCTTAAAATCACAGATGTAAGATAACAAGTGCTTAAGTATTCTGATATTTTACTACATTTACCAGATATAAATAGTTTGTGCTAGTGACAAGTTACAGTGTCCCACTGTAACAGAGTCCCTCTATATTTTGAGAACTTATTTTAACTGGAAAGTTACATTGAGGTATCTTCTGAGCACGTCTATAAAGGATGTTTTGTGCCTGAAATTTTGTGCACATTTTTGACAGCTGTAGCAGCTGATATTCAAGACATTTATCCTCATCTCCATACACAAGCTCTGAGAAAGTACTGTTAAGCCATTTCTCTAAGAACCTTAGCAAGAAATCAGGTGTCTTTGAAAAAACAAGTCATTGGGGCACTCAATCCAAGAGTCAAATGAATGCGTGAGGGTTAGGAAAAGATAGTTCTACTTTAGAAATGAGCAAAGAATAAAAATTCCTTAATTGCAGGAGTCAGGTTAGAGTAAAAAGAACCTAATTCTATCCGAGATGTAAATGCAGGCACATACAAAAGTTTTAACCCAGAATGAGGGATGAAACAAGAGGCAAAAGTTTCCTCCTAATTTTTTACTTACTTAAGTCCCTCCTTTAAATTATCTGTTCAATAGTTAAAATATGGTTTAAAATGGATTTCATACCTCTCAGTTCTTGATGTTAGCAATGCCAATACTACCTGCCATCTTCCCAAATAAGCTGCTTCTCTCCCTGTTTCTTCCCAAACTCATTTTCCTTCTCTCCCTTTGTCTCCTTTCCTTCCTCTTTCTCTGTATCTGAGCAGAGCAGCCTGTGCTGATGGTTAGGACATAAGCAATGACAGCCTGCGTTCTTTTACCCTCCTAAACCATGCAGCAAGTAACACAGGCCAATAGCAGCCACAAGAAAGACAGTAGGAAAACACACAGAGCAAGTTTCTTCCAGAATCACAAAATGAAGAGTGGGGCACATTTACAGGGCGAGTCATGTAAAACTACCCCCTTGCAAATTCATTGCAAAATCAAGAGCACAGCCACAGATCTATCTTATCATCATGTTTAGGCTGGCAAGTTACATTCTCATTAAAGAAACCCAAACAAACCACCAAAAACCATGCGACCCCCCCAAAACCCAGGGGGAAAAAAGTCATATTCCTGTGGAAATCCCAAAGAGAAACCAAAGTTAAACTGGAAAGCTGCTTTTACTAAGCTCTGCAGGATATGGGGGGGATGGCAGACTTGAAAATCCCACTGCTACAAGCATATCGATCAATGAAGGGGAGAACTAGTAAAATAATTAGAAAACTAACCTGATAACATCAACTGAGACAAACACAAGCAATAAGTTTAAAAGCATTAATACAGAAATCATTCTGCTTCAGAGTTAGCATCCTATTAGGATGAAACCGACAATTCACAGCTCAGTCTTTTCCATTACAGTTCTCTCCAGACTTGGCAATGATTCTTTAATTCACAAGTCTCTTTCCATGCACAAGTGATAAAAACTTAAGTAATTAAGCTAAACCATCAACCTGCTTTGTTGATTGTGAGCATGAAGTCAAAGGTTAATTTTATACTGAAAGAGCATACAGCCACCTATCCTCAGAGACAGGTGTGCTCTGGGCATCCTGTTGTGAAAGTTGTTTGAAAGAATAATTTGATAAAACTGATTTGATAAAATGGGACTCACAAGCACAAATAAAAGCACTAGAGCAAATGTCCATAAAACATTACAAATGAGGGGGAGGGAGGGGTAAAGGGAGACGGAGAGAGAGAATCTGTTCCTGTTCACTCAGTAATACTTCAAAAGCTGTGTCACTACAGCAGGTAGGGTTATGAGTAGTCTGAATTTTTAAGGGAACTGGGGAAAGAAAAACCACAGCTGAGTCCATATCCACAGAAACAAATTGTGCACATTTTCTCAATCCATTTTTGGAATTATTTTAGTGATCAGTACAAACACAAATGCGAATATGTCAGGAAAACTTAATTTAAATAACCCTGAACTGATTATGAATGGAAAATGAACTTTCAGAAGCATATGACATCTAGCAGTGATTTGTCTAAACTGCTTTAATACTATATCGATAATTAAGTTGATGCAAATTTCTAGTATTAAGCCCTGAATGCCTTATTGATTACTCAATTGCTACTTGACACATCCATGCCCACCAAAAAGTTCTGCTCCCTTCTAGCTGCCTGTGTTGAATTGACGTATTTCAGATACCGAAGTGTTAATATTGTTTACACTTTGTTTAAAGGTGAATACACACCAACTTTAGAGAAAAAGGTAATCCCAAATTAGTCTGTTTTCCCAGTAACTACAGCAACAAATACAAGTCCCCTATTTAATAGGCACAGATGCCTGTGAGAGTTCAGTTATTTCCCCAAAGAGGCAAAAAACCCCTGCAGTAAACAGCAAAGAATATTTTAATCTCTCACTGCAGAGAATAGTATTATCAATGCTTTTTGTTATTGTTATGAGAAATATGAGTACATATGAGAAATGCTAGGGTTAATTTGCAGGTGACACATTCTGCTTCTACTTGAAGACCTGAGGGATGTACCATGGCTACTTTTGTAACCAAGTTTATTGTTCTGAAGGGTTGTGGGGGAGTTCTGTTTATTCATCCCCCAAAGTAGTAATTCCGAAGTGCTGCCTATGTTCTATAGAAGTTCTTAAAAAAACAAACAAAAAACCCCCAAACTATTCCTGTGAGCAGTAGTCTTCCCCTTCTCTTTGACTACCTCCAATTGCCTTTATATTAAGAGTTTTAAAAGGCATTCATCTAGATGGCAAATTTTACACTACTAACAGTGTACACTCGAGGGCAAGTGTTCAAGATACCAAAGAAAGGAAGCTCTGACTCAGCCAGGAAGTTCAATGATCACAGAAGGAAGGGCAGCTAACACAACACAGCTTCTTCAGCTCAAACCCCAGTGAAAGTTCTCCTCAAGATGTTTCCATTCAGCAGCCCAACTCACTAGCATGCCAGAAACACCAATGGTGGCCATTTATCTTCATAAATGTAAATCTGGTGAGACAGTAAAAAAAGTACATCACTAACTCACCAAACCCCATTTCTCACCACATGATGGCAAAACAAAAACCTCATCACCATGGGCTATACTAGCTGTTTCCTGGAATGCAGTTCCTCTATGACACATTCTCCTGTGTGCTTTTTAAGCAAACAAACAAACAAACAAACAAACAAAGGATTCAAAGATTTTCTTTTCTTGGTCTTCTCTCATGTTCCACCTGTGGTTGGTTCCTGTAAAGGCTGGAGAGGCCTGGTCTGTGAATGACTGCTGAGGGGGCCTGAAAGAATTCCTGAGCCGGAGCACAGGGACTGCTCCATTTGCTAACTATGAAATGAATTAACAGACAATGTCACTAGTTTCAGATTGTGATGTAAATAACTGCAGTCTTTGCCATAATAGTTCTGCAGGACTTTAAAACAGTCAGGTCTTAACTGGAAAACTTCAGTAGGAAAGGACAATCCTTGTTTGGCCAAATCCACAGCACACATCTTAAAGACTGTAAAAGCTTATCTTACAGATTTATGCTGTCCTGGCTCCTGCTGAATTTACAACTTTTGCTGAACTCAATAGCTCATTCAGGGATCAGCTGATGATCAATGCTCACATAGCGCAAGCCCTGCTTGGTCATGTCTCAATTCACATTCACTCTCTCAGGGTTGTTTTGGTTTTGCATCTGGTCATACAAACCCTGCAGCAGAAAGTAAGAACTTCTGCAGTTGCTGATTTTTCACATTCCCTGGAAGAACCTAGAAAAAAGGCATGAACCAGAAATAATAAAAGGGTAGTAAAATGCAGCAAGCTGAAGGTATCAAGTTTCACATAAGCAACTTGCAATGAAGAAAATCAGTTTGACAAAGTCTGTTGGCACACTTGGTGACGTGAGTACACCAGAGAAAAAGAGAAAGTAACAAAACACAGAAACAAAGAAATTAACTAAATTATATCTGATAAATATTAGTTTGTTCACTGCAAACTGTGTTAATTTTCCAGTATAATCGGGAAACTTTGTTTCCATTTCTGGCATTTTACCTCTCACCCACAACAGCAAAGAGATTAACTTTAATTCTTCAGCCACATCCTGTTCCTGTGTTCCTATGTTTTCCCACCTTCTTGCAGAAACCTGATTGCTTCCTTCATGGATAGCTTTCCTTTCAAGTTTTAGGTGTGTATTCAAGTCTTTCCCTGGATGAGACATTCACAATTAGTGATACCTTCCTTATGCAGCAGAAAAGCTTTTCCTTTGTATGGCAAACCTATAATTAAATACGCCACCTATTTTTATCAGTTTTTAAACCTTCTCACAGAAAAAAATGTCCTAGTTCTACTGTTCCTGATGTACGGAATAGTTTGTTACCGTGGTATTATTTCAGAAATACACAGGTGTCTACAAACACAAAGGTAACTAGCACTGCTCGAGTCTCCACTGTTCCTTCCATTTCATCAGTAAAAAAATTAAGAACCAAAAACCGCGGTAACACAGAAATCATTATGTGGATAGTTCCTTTAGTTGGTGTGCTGACTAAAATCCTTCATACAATATCAAAAAAAGCCCCAATATTACTTAAATAATCAAATTACTTAAATCTGGCCCGCTTGGATGGGCCTCACGCATCTCCAGTGCATTTCTTACAGCATCATGTCTGGCGGTCCTACATACTGTAGTTAAAAAACAGTATTCTAGTACAATTGAACTATTTTTCATCCATGCAGACTTATATGGCTGTGTTCAATCCAGCAATGCAGTTTGTTGCAGTATGATTATACACGTCTGAAGTGACTCTAAATGGCATAAGGCAGGAGACAGAAATAAGCTCCATTATATCATTCTCTCGGAACACAAATAGTGCCTGCACAAGATAAATTATGTGTGAGGCTGCGTCAATGCTGAACTTTTACACAGAATTCCCCACATCAGCAGCAGCAGAAACAGTCACAGAGCAATAGTTTTGACAAGGTGCTGACATTTTACAGTCTCGTCATCTAATCCTATTGAGAGCAAGTGCAGACATGATAAAGAGCTAATGAGCTTCTCTGTGCACACCACTCCACTCACCACTGCTGCTAGCTCAGGCACACAGCAAACAGAAAGGTCAGCCAACAATGCTCTAGTTGCATCTACTATCATCATCCTATACCACACTACTGAAGAAGCCCCAGAAGAGTTATGGGCTCCTCATTCCACATTTTGTCTATCAGCTGTGAAGATAATACTACACATAGCTCCTAGCAGAATCTCACTACCTCGTTGTAAAAACATCAACACATAGTTAAAACCATCACTCCAAGAGGTTTTTCAATCAAGCTGTGTGTTATATCTATAAGATATATATCAAAAAATATATAAAAAATAGTTTAACACCTCAAAAACCGTAGAATTCTCTCGCATGTCCTTATTAAGGGACAAAAAACTTAAGTCTCCAAATAGCAAGATTTCAATTTTTAAAAATCATGTTAAAAAGGTACTCCATTCAATCCCGCACAATGCCAACCTATAATGTAAGTCTTAAGTTTCCCTCTGCATGACATGAGTTTTGCATATATGCAGCGCAGATTTAGAACACATGTAGAATAATTCATGATTAAATCCTATCACAGAATCACAGAATCAGCTATGCTGGAAAAGACCTTTAAGATTATCACATCCAACCCTTAGCCTAGCACTGCCAAGTCCACCAATAAACCATGTCCTGAAGTGCCACATCTACACATATTTTAAATACATCCAGGGATGGTGACTCCACCACTCCCTTGGGCAGCCTGTGCCAGTGCCTGACTACCCATTTGGTGAAGAAGTGTTTCGTAACATCCAATCTAAAACTCCTCTGGCACAACTTGAGACCACTTCCTCTTGTCCTATCACTTCTTACTTGGGAGAAGAGACCAACACCCATCTCACTACAACCTCCTTTCAGGTAGTTGTAGAGACTGATAAGGTCTTCCCTGAGCCTCCTTTATCTCCAGACCAAACAACCCCAGCTCCCTCAGCCATTCCTCGTAAGACTCATGCTCTGGACCTTTCATCCAGCTTTATTGCCCTTCTTCGGACACACTCCAGCACCTCAACGTCTTGCAGTGAAGGGCCCAAAGCACAGTACTTGAGGTGCAGCCTCACCAGTGCTGAGTACATGGGGATGATCCCTTCCCTAGTCCTGCTGGCCACACTATTTCTCATACAGACCAGGATGCCACTGGCCTTCTTGGCCACCTGGGCACTCTGCTGGCTCATGTTCAGGCAGCTGTCAACCAACACCCCCAGATTCTTTTCCTCTGGGCAGCTCTCCAGTCACTCTTCCCTAAGCCTGAAGCATTGCAACCCAAGCACAGGACCTACCACATGCTGTAGGCTTGTATGTATCTTGTCTTTAAGGCTCATACAGATCTTTCCTTAGTATTTTAGAGTTAAATATACATATATAAATACCCAAACACACATATATACATATATAAAATCGTGAAAATTTTTTTCCTCCCTTCATAAATTCATACCATATTTTTCAGTCCCTTTCTTGCACAGTGTCTCACAGCAATTTTAAAGGAACAGTACACATTTCCTCACAGGATATATAAGGTATACACTGTGAAGTGGGGAAAAGGAGCAGGAATTCTATATTACAAATAGTAAAGCTTTAAAAATATCAACAAAGCATAACGTTCTAACATAACAAATGAAGAGCTCTGCATTAAAAAAAGACTTCATTATTTCAGTATCTCTTTGTTTGCTTGTTTAATCATCCCCTGGGACAATCTGTACTGTTAAGAAACGTGTAGAAAACAGTCATCAGTTTTTGTTGTTGTTCAATTAGTGCTATACTCAGTGTTTGAGCTCATGCAAGTGTCCTTTGGGGAAACGTCCTGCGTGCCATTAGCACTATTCTTAATGAGGGAAAGCATGAAAACTCCTTTAGTGCTCTGCCAGAATTGTTTTATCTCCAAGTCAAAAGAACAACTGCTTGGAGTAACCCCAAAAAAAGCATTTAACAATTACAAGTGGCAAACAATATTCCCAAGCATTATACTCCTAGCACTCTTCTATTTATAGGCTATAGTTATTATACTGAATAAAATACGTATTAGGCAGCTTTAGTATGCAGACAGTCATGATTCCCCAGTTACAGCTGCTATGACGGTTTCATTTTAAGCCCAGTTTTGATCCCTTTTACTCTTTCTGTGAGAGGCAGGGTGGGGAACAGGAGGATGTTTCATGTTTGGTTTCTAGACAAAGGAGAATATTTTTAGGAAGTTTGAGGTTAATTGGACATGCTGCTTTTGAGATATGGGACACAGGCGTTTCTTTATTCTTTTTTGAAGAAAAAAGCAGTTTAATGGCATGGGTTTGTTCATAAAAAGCTTTTTAACTAGTTCTCCAGAACTTCTTTAAAATACCAAATCGAAATTGAAAACTAGGTGAAAGGAAGTTCAAAACTTACAGCTCCAGGAAATACATAACAGACAAAAGATCTAGCACTTTTCCTAGCCACATTTATTTTCTAAAAGGCATACAAGCTTTTTCCACTATGAAAAAAGCAAAGCTACAATTAAAGAACACTAGACTTAAAACCAAAACTAAACCAAACATTCTTTAACTCTTAACCACTGTTTCCCTCCCAATTACAGCTCTTCCTAAAATGTGGGGGGCAGGGAGAATAAAGCATTCTCTCTTGCAGTTGCTCTTTATCTAACTGTTCCTTCATTCTTCATGTTTCTAGTCTTTCTATCTCTGCTTCATAATCCTGACATCAAGCATCTTCACATCTCTCACACCTCCTTGATCCCAGCTTCAGCACGATCAAGACCTACAAGTCTTTAAGCCTGCATATTCCTATTTTTTGCCACCCCAATGACTAGCTGGAGAGCAAAGAATTTAATGAACAAAGTAAGTAAAGTTCTAGCTAAAAGTTCACATTTCATACTTGTCACACATACAAGCCCATTTAAACAATGTGTAAAAGCATTCTCTGTATTCTCAGGGACATACATTCTAACACATACCCTTACAAAACAATGGACATCAGCTGGCACAAACCCCCTTCATAGAGGAGCATTATGTGGAAGAACAAGAATTTAAGCAGACACTGTGGATGACCTACAGAAATGGGATGAAGGCATCTTACTTCAGCTGGATTTTATACGCAGTCTTTGAAATGAGGCAAGAAACTGCCTAATTACAGAAACAACAGGGAGACCTCAGAGCCAGGCAGTATTATATAACCAATGATATTCCACCGACTTGCCACCTAATCATGTCACCTGAAAAGAGGAAAAATGTAGAAGTACAGCTATTCCCAGTTCTAACTCTAGAAATGCAATGGGGGACGCATATTTCTATCTTTTTAGTTCAGTCCAAAAAACCACAAAGTTCAGGCATTTGTTTGAGACACTCCACACCTAACTTCTGGAAAGATGAACAGCAGTCTACTTGTTTCTCCTTATTACTTAATATACTAATATCTCTTTGCTTTCCTTTCTTTTCATCTACAAAGGTCAGTAAGATTCATTCTCTTAACTTGTCTTAAGACTGTGGTAAGAAAATTCTTTAACTCTGTGACACTCTTGCTCCAAGCCTCATACAACTGTTAGGGATGTGCTTTTGCGGATATAACTGCATGCAGCTACGAAGGATGTGAAGGTCCTTGAATGGGTCTAGAGGAGGGAAACAAAGCTGGTGGAAGGGCTGGAAGAAATGTCCTGTGAGGAGCTGCTAAGGACTTCGGGCTTGTCTAGTTTGGAGAGGAGAACGCCGAGGGGCAACCTCATTGCTTTCTACAGCTTCCTGAGGAGGGGAATTGAAGAGGGAGGTACTGATCTCTTCTCCCTGAGATCCAGTGATAGGACACATGGGAATGGTTCAAAGCTGCACCAGGGGAGGTTTAGACTGGACATCAGGAAGCATTCCTTTAATGATAAGGTGGTCAAACACTGGAACAGGCTTCCTCGAGAGATGATCAATGCTGCAACCTATCAGCGTTTAAGAGGCATTTGGACAGTGCCCTTAATAACATGCTTTAATTTTGTCAGCCCTGAACTGGTGAGACAGCTGGACTATGTGATCATTGCAGGTTCCTTACATCTGAAATAGTCTATTCTACTTTAAACAGCTTTGCAGCTGTGGAGGCATTGAGTCATCATACACCTGCAGTAGGCTTCTAACTTCCTATACTAGAGGTCTGTAGTAACCTGGCCTGCTCTACAATGGACAGAAACATTTTAGTCATTTTAAGAGGCAGAGATTTAAAACACTGAAGGAAAGTTTTAGAAATGCTGAATTGTTTCAGACTGCATATTTTCAGTTGTTTTCTAAAGAGTTTATTCAGGTCCATTTTGATATTACAGGTATCTTCATGCAAGTCAGAGATCAATTATGCAGGAGTTAGGGTTGCTTGACTATGTAGGAATATTTACCAACCACACAAGGCAAACCTGAACGGAAATGTTTTCATTATTTTCTTTACTCTTAGGTTGCTCTGGCTAGCTTCAGTTTACATAGCTTTAATATAAATATTATAAAGAGAACTTTTCAGGTTAGAAAATATGAATTTTTAAAAAAACAAACCCAGCAATTTATTCTTTTTAACTCAGAGGAGGGAATCTGGACAATCTGGAGGTAGAAACTTAGCATCAGGTTTGCTCACTTACTTTGTAAGACATGGGTACACACAGAAGTTACTGCATTGTAAGTTTTCATATGTCTGCTACATAGGCAGGCATAGTCTATTACATCTGAGATGAATGCAAGCTATTTCCAGGCAAGCTGGCCCTCAGCAAAAATAGAGATAGGTATACCTCTTTGAATCTACCCACACAAAGCCATGTACTAAGAAAACAAAGACAATTCAGGTGAAGCAGCTGATACAGGGTAACTGGTTACCACATACAATTTTGCTCACATGGCAAAGCTGACATGAGGTCTCACCAAGATTCATGAGGTAGCAGACCTCAAACGCTGCTGTTCTATAGATCGCATTATACAACTCACACAGGACTACAAACTTTAGGGATTATTTAGACAAGATTTACAAGTTTCAGCAAAACTTTCAAAAATATTTGTTTGTAACACTAAATGCAAGGATTTTCAGCTTTTATAAGCAGTACTTAGAATGAAAATCAAAAAACATTTTCAGCATGTCAAGATACAATATACTTGGACTAGGACTGCTCATGGTTTGAGGTCATAACAGCATCGGAGTTTTGAATTATCTTTCTTTTCACTTCCTCATTACAGTACTAAGCTATATATAGCAGCAAGACACACAGTTTAAGTGGCTCTTTAAGAGCAACTACTTGCATTTAATTTGAACAACCCAATACACCACAGGTAAGAGAACTGTGGAACTGAATTAGAGCTATGAGACTAAGCAGCTCCTTCTGGTTCAGAAGTGCCCAAAACAAGCTTTCACTTAAGAGCTGTCTCACTCTTAACCAACTTATGTTTGTGTAAAACGTAAGTTAACCTGCGCACTGTTTGCCTTGTAAACTACATAGATATACTTGCTGCTGATTTATCAAATCAATCTGTCCTGGGTCCATACAAAGCACGTCATGCCCAGGACGTAACTGAGAGTTACCCAGAAGTGCCAGTTCGCTGTGGGGTGGGAGTGAGTTATTGGTTGGTGAGGTGTTGTATTCTCTTCCCTTGTTATTTCCTTTATCATTATTATTGGTGGTGGTAGCTGTAGTGATTTGTGTTATACCATAATTATTAAACTATTCTTATCTCACCCTGTGGGAGTTACATTCTTTCAATTCTCCTTCCCATCCCTCTGGGAGTGGGGAGAATAAAAGGAGGGGGGGAAGTAGACTGCGTGGTTCTAATTTATGGCCTAGGCTTAAACCATGACAGTAGGCAGCTGAGTGCCTCTGTCTACATATGAGCTAAATGTCCAAGTTCCCATAAGTGTGAGCAGAGATCTAGGCCTTGGTTTGGTTGTACAGTTAGGACCAATTCAATTAATGACACTTGACATGCCTCAAGGCAGCCAACATAAATGTACACAGCTGGAAGATGCAGCCAAGGACTCCTGAGAGATCCTCCTGGAGCAGCAGATGGAGCCCATGCAGGAGACTCAAGGCCATCTCAAAGATACAAGGCATTGTGGTGGAAAGGGTGTCATGACCCTATCCAATACAGTCAAGCGAATACAGGAGCAGTTCATATACTCAGCTGATGCATGTCTATTCTAGAGAAAGCTGACTTTCCCTTCAGACTCCACTGGCTGTCTTGGCCAAATCTCCACCACCTACAGTAGGAACTCAGATGCCTAGACTTCATTTCTACACCCAACATTAGATTCCAAAATTTTGTCAGAACTTCACACCAAATTACCTCTTGTGTGTACTGAACCAGGTCACATCGCCCTCAAGTGGAGAAAGGCACAATCACAATGAGCTGTGCAAGCCAGCGATAACCAAGATGCTGTTTTGCTTTGAGGACACTGAAAAATAACCCCAGGGATCCACCCAGTCCTCCAGGACAATGTGTGCTATGAAAAAGCTTGGTTGCAAGAACACAAAGGTTGAGAAGTACAGACCAAAAAAGATACAGTGGAAAAGGCCATAATTCATGCCACCAAGCTACCACAATAATTCAGCCACTGTGTACCCTTCCATTATGATACTATCTCACTCAACTCAACATCAAACAAAGGCTGGTAGTAAAGCTAAGATTACAATTTACCTCTCCTAGATACCCACTCTGTGCCTTAATCAGAAGAGAAAGTGTTTACTTTACGGAGCATTCTGCCTCATTCACTGTCCAACCAGTGTGCTGAATGAGGTTGGGGCCCTCTGCTGAAGTAGGCAGGATCTTGAAAAAGATCAAGCTGAACTGATGTGAACAGCCTGATTTCTGGCAGCTTCTAGCACCAGGGTGCTTGACTTTGCAACCTTTGGAGTCTTACTGCTATTCTTGGTTGGACTTCCTCCAAGCTAATAAAACCCCAAACAAAACACAGCAACAAAGCAATTATGTAAGAACAAGAGTTTTTTTACATGCAAACACACTGACTATTCCCACTTAGGTCCAGGAAAAATATTCCTTTCCCACACACTGTCCTCATTCAGCTCTGTTTCTTACCCCCATATCAGGGAAGAACATCTCTTGTAGAGGTGATCCTACTGCTTGAGATTCTTTCTGTGCAGTGCTCTTCCTCCAAGCCTGCTCTTTCATTAGATCTCCCAATTTATCCTGTAACTTGATGTTCTGGCCATAAAAATGGTTCAGCAGTCTACCCGAAGTGAGTGACACAGATGAGATGTTCCAGGTTTACAGCAAACTATTCTGACTACCTTGGACATGACAGGCAAATGGTTGAGGTCAAGAGAAAGTGGCTTCTTAGAACGATATTTTTTCCTTTTAGATGCACAGCGAACACATTTCCACTGCAGCATAGCCTGTGCCTAACCTGTTCTCAGATTCCCGTTCTAATCTCAGCCTGTAACAGCATGTGTGTAACCCATTTTACAGCATGAGGACCTAATTATGTTTTCCAGCTGTGCAGCAGACTCCTGCAAAGCAAAATAAAGCCTACTTATGTTCATTTCTTAGCTACCACTCTTGGACCTCTTGGAATCAGTCCATAGCTCCCAGGCTGACAAGTGGTCTGAAGGATGCTTTCACCCTTCCACTTCCACCAGGAGAGCTTTTCCTCTTCTCATCCCTGATCTTTTCATGCATCAGGACTTTCATTTCCACACAAACACACTTAATATCTCCTCAGACTCCTAATTGCCTTCTGCAAAGTACCACAAAAACAAACCCATGCACCATATCAGTTTGGGCAACATCTGATGGTTATTTTCCTCTTCACCGCAAGCAACCTGACAAATGCCCTCAAGCTTCTGCCTTTGCATCCAGGGAGCCGTTCCTCTGGCTCGAAGTAGGTTTGTGTGAAAGCACCATCTCTTGCCAATGTGGAAAGGAGCAACGGGCACAAGGAGGGTAATCCAGCATAGTACATTTGGTCTGGGAATCAAACTGGCTGCTCTGAGGGTGATGGTTAGCAAGTCTCACAAAGGTGTTACAACAGCCAAGACACGGTGCGGTGGAAAAGTGAAGGAGGGATTTAAATACAAGAGAGGATTGATGCTCTCCAAGACTCCCTTGCTCATCAAAACCAAAGGCAATCTTAATGAGAAATGCAGTCCCCAGGAGGTCACAGGGAGTTTATTTAAAAGAGGTTCATATTCTACCCCCTACGAAGTTTCATGGAGCATTTCACAGTGTGTAAGGGATCATCTAACTTTATGTCCTTTATACAACAGACTGTGAGCCAAACCTTTTTTGAGCCTGACAATATAGATTTGGAAACAGTTCTTCAATGAAAAGGAGGCAACAGGGCTACATGCTATGGCCAAGAGGAGGAGATACCTCAGCACTGTAACCCAGAGGTACCTTATAGCCTCCTGACTGCAGGGTGCTGAGGAGAATGCTCCCTCAGAAAATGCAGCCTCCAGGGTTTAGGGCTATGCCCCCAGCTTATCCTGGATCTTAAGGTTCATTCTGGAAACCAACTGCTTTAGCAACAGAGAATCCTGGATGAGGGTAGAGCTGAGCTGCAGGGCTCTCTGACTGAAAGGGAGCCTGAGCACACTAAGCATCGCAGCACTCGTCCAGCTTGATCAGCAGAGGGGAATGAGAACAAGTTGGACTTGGCATGATCAGACTGATCTACAAACGATTACCTAGAAGGACTTTACAGCCCTCAGATACCCTGTTTAAGCCTAACTCAGTTAGAAGACCTCAATAAAGCACTTAGGACAGTATCATCTATGAAATAATATACAATGACCATTGGAGATAGCACAGAATATGAGTTGCAAATTAGCATATCTGAACTGTTATGGATAGCTTAGAGAAATTTAGCATGAGTCAGTCTGGCCGGTAGGTAACAAACCTGAGAATGTCAAAGGTGTGAAGTGTCTGGGGCTTTTCCTGGGGAAAAGGCTAAGAGGAACAGCTTGAGTATCATCAAGCCAGGAAACAATTTTTCCCTTATTCAGATTAAGACAAAATGGTGTGATTGTAGCCATCTGCTTCAGCTAGATGAGGATATTTTAAATTATTTCTTGAGAAAATAAAAGAGGGGTCTGATGGCCAATTGCATTCCCAGCATTCATACAATGTCCTCTACCTGTAGATGCCTCGGCCTTTCATGACATTTAGTCAACAGCACTTATGCCATATTTCTAGTGGTCAGTTCCCCTACTATGCTTTAGAAAAAATCCAAAACAAACAACACTACAAACCAAACCTCAAAAGAAGCAACACAACACTTCCCGTTTGATTGTAAGTAAAAATGCTTCCTCATTTTACTTTTAGGCTTGTTTCTATTCTGCGTTAATATTTGCATAAGGTTCCTATCAGTTCTACACATAACTTTCCTATGCCATATCTGCCTTTATCCTTTGTTTGCCTATTGTGGTGACTGATTCTACTGTTTAGCAACATTTGCTTTAATCTGTCATCATGAAAACCTAATCATTTTGGGCCAGGCTCCTTGAATTCTTGTCAGTCATGATGTAATATCTGGGAATTAAGAGACCACAATAACAGATAAATAGAGGGTATTTCTGAGTATCCTGAGGATGCTGAGACTGTACAGACTCAGGACACATTTGAGTCTCACTGTGGCTGAATTAGGGTCAGCACCACAAAAAAATTAATAGTTTATGGGCAGAAAGCTTAAAGGTCTTTTCCAACCTAGTCGATTCTATGATTCTTTAATGTAATAGTTCTTGTATGGCTTTCCCACTGTTACCTGCAACCAGCTGTGCCTGCTGTCCTTCAGGTGCTAACAGTGACTGAGGGTTGGGCTCTCACCATGGGAGGCTCAGGCTCAAATCCCACATCTGATCACAGTGGCCACCCTCTCATTACACAAGCCTTCTCCTTCTGGCAGGAACAACAGGAAAATCGAAGGAACCTTTCCTCCCCCGATTTCCAGTCATCCTGTGAATGAGCCATCAGGGCCACCCGTGCAGGGCTCCCTGGGTTTCCACAAAAGGCATAGAGATGTGCTTCCACTCCCTGTAGGTGTGAGCTCAAAAGCAAACCAGCCTTGCTGACTCACAGGCCCCAGTATGGCTCTTCACCAACTTGCTCCAGATGAGTCACCCAGTGGGTGAGTAATACATTGCATCTGCAGTGCATATTTATGGCAGTTTTGCATTGACCATGTCAGCAGGGAAATTGTTTGTGTGGAGTAACCATGGAGAGAAAGGAAATGCTGAAGAGGACCAAGAGGTTACGGATGGGGAAAAAACGAGAGGGAAAAACATATTCCACCTCCACAGCCCCAGAGTACCCTACATGTGTGGAATCAGTGCTTAAAAAGGAAATATTTGCTGTGGGGATTTTTTGGTTTGTTTTGTTGGTTTTTTTTTTTTTTTCCCTCTCTTTTTCATGGTGTCTCAGAATTGGGAGAATCTGGAATGTTGTAAGAAGAAGTAGCCCTGTGTTAATGACATCAGGGTCTGGAGCTCCTGCAAATCTCACAAGGAAGCATATTAGCACAGTGGACTCAGCCTTGATAGGATCTTCCCATGAGAAGAGCTCTAAGCAGATGCATTGAAGGTGACGTGCAGGTTCTCCTCACCAGCCCTTTCTCCTCACCCTACACACTTCTGTGATCACATCTCAAGTCATGACCAAGTATATGGTGAAGGTAGACCCCCAAACTGTGCTGCCTTGCTCTCTATTAACCTTTAAGAGAACCGGAGTTGAGAGGCAGGAAAAGTATCACTTGGGTCCTACTAGCTCCTGCTTGCAGAGAGCTCATGCATGTCTTCTTCTCCCCTCCATCAGTGTGGCTGGTAATATACAGACCACCTTCACAAGGGAAAGGACCTAAAATATCCTGTCATCTTATTCTTTAATAAAAGGTGAGATGTCTTTTTGAAGGAATAGTTTACACCAAGGGACTTTTAATAGGTGGTAAAGGATTATGACATTATTATGTGTTTTCACAAATGGTTAATCAGTCAATAGAGCCACCTATAAATGTTCCCAGATACGGTTCTAATCATCTGTCAGAGATAGTACTTGTCTCTATGACATCATTTTATCTGCATCAACCCAAAGGATTAGTGATAAGCATGGTCAGTTTTTCTCTTTTACTGCTGGTCTCCAGACCAGGAGAACCTTTGAGCAATGGGTTTTGCAAGGCTGCATGCCTGGCTCTGTTCCGAACATTTATTAATTTGCCTAACTGCCTCATAGAAACAACATTTCCCCCTGAAAGCAGCTGGAGGGGGGTGCACCGCTGTGCTGATTGCAACACAAACCACAGAGTCCCTGGCTGCAAGATGCAGCAGAAAATATTCCTGCTTCTGAATAGGTTGTACCATGAATATTCACAAGAAATAGAAATGAAGTCTTTCCTTTCACCGCAATACAGAGCTCAACTGCTCATTCATTTGTGCAAAATTCAGATGAAAATGTTATTTTGGCAAAGGTAGATGTGGTTGGGTTTTTTTTTTTCTTTAACTACTTAAAGTCCAGAAAACACCAAAAGCAAGTGAATATGTCTCTAGATTGATTTGCACTGCAGAAAAAGCTGTACTTCCTACCACTGAGAACCAGTGTGCATACAATGGGTAAATGCACAATGAGAACATTCAAGTCTGATTTTCTTTCTGAACAAACTAGGCAAGGGAAAGATTATCCCCTCCTTGGAGCTGGCTTTGCAAAGTTTACTGCTGACTAAAACTGCACTACCTTCCCTTTTTTCTGTGTTTACCTTAGATTACACTTAGAAATTAGGTATGTCAAGGTAAATTCTATCAGCTCTAAGATAAGGCTCCTTTTCATATCATTTGTTTTTAAATGTATTGGCACTTTTCAAACTCCCTCAAACAAGGGACCAGTTTCTGACCAGTCTATACAGAAGCAGCTCAGTTCCTCCAGGCAAGGAGCAAGATGTGCTGGTGTGGAGAACCTGCATGGCACCTTCAATGTATCTGCTCAGTACAGCTGCAGAAGTAAAAGATGCACCCATAGCACTGGGACTGAGTGCTGAAAGCAATTAAAGACATTTAGCAGCTCCTTAGCTAGTGTGCCTTCTTGCAACCAGTAACCAAGGTCCTTCTCATTTCCCATGCAGGAAGGACCATGTTGTTGCTGGCTAACACTGTTTCTTCTGACCTGTGACCACTTATTATTTAGTGTGTTTCACAGCCTCCTCAGGCAGTCAAACACATTGGGTTAGGAAAAACCACTCCAAGATGCTCTCTGCAGAGTAGATCCTGGCATGGGAAGCATTTTGGTTTTAAATTTACTTTCACAGAGGAAGTACCTTGATGTGACTGGCTATCAGGTAACTCATGGTACAGAAAATGTGGTAGAGATTCCTTCTCAGAACCGGAAAGCCAAGATCTGTTTGATGAGCATTAAGGAAAGCCGGGATTAACTTGATTTTTTGGCAGAACTGAATTCGCGTCTTGTCTGCATGAGGATGTTATTTCAAACAAACAGAGGATGTGAAGTAAAGGCATCATGGTTGTGCTAGAATGGCTCTGCATGTGCGCTCATTCCTCTTTTCAAAAACCCCTGCTTCTTTCTAGGAGGGACTGGGGCAGGATGCCCTTGCCAGGCAGGTCTCCAGTGACAGCAAAGCCTCAGGGATCTGTGTGTGAAGCACAGACAACGACTTACCCTGAACCCTGGGAAGATGCAGGCACAGCAAAGCATGACAAGGTTGAGGGCCAAAGGTTGAATGGGAGAGCCAAAACTCCTGCCAGTGCTGAGCTGTGTTTGCCAAGGGTGACTCTCCTGAGTCCAGGAGAAGCTGGGATGTTTTACCAGCCTGATATTAGAACATGGAGATGAACTGATTAAAACACACGGTATTACTTTTTGTGTTGGACAAATATAAGTACTTCTTTCATTTCTTGGTCTTAATATAAATCTGACACTCTCTGGAACAGAAAGGCGTATCTGAAATGCTTCACAGAAGCACAACTTGTGGGTGCTTCACATGGAACATCCCAGGTCCCCCCTGTACACCCTTCTTGCAGGTCTATGGTGAGTTCTGGCTGTCCCGCTGTCACAATCTGCCTGTCAGATATAGCTGTTCGGTGCTTTTCCAGCACCAAATCATGACATTTTTGGATCAGAGGCAAACCTATTAATGAAAGGAAGTTTCCCCCAGGTCCCCTTTAAAGTCTGTGAGGTCCTGGTGTGATTCTTTTCACCCAGAGTAGATGTCCAAAATAGATCAGAGGAGCCCTTCCCGCAGGGGGAGATTGCTTCGTGCCATCCTGCTGCTCAGGCTGAAAGAGCATGGATCTTCTGAACCACCAGATGTCTAAGGTCAGAGAAAATTAACCTCAGCTAGGGGGATGCGAGGGCTCAGCACACACCTGAAAAACAGCTATTAGAGTAGATCTTTAGGCCCTGCATCTGTGACGGAGATGTGTGTGTCATTCATTTCAAATCCAGCTCCAGCTATCAGCTTCTGAAAATCAGGTGTACCTGGATTCAGGTTTGGATGAAAAATGGATTTAGGTCAGGACCTGAATTCCTTCATATGACTATCTCACTCTGCACACAAAATAAAGTGAAAATTTTCCTCAAAGACTAATGTTGTTGAGATCTGACAGGAAAACAGAAGACAGATTTTATTTTGTCAACTGTACACAAACACAGGCATTTTATAAACAAGGAATTGATTCAATTGTTTCCAGAGGCATGAGAGCAAGCGAGAAAGCTGAGATTAAGCAATTAAAGACAATCTCGGGAGAGAAATGGAATTAGCCTCCAGTTGAGCCAGATATTTCCCTCTCAAAAAATAAATGAATCAAAGTCATGCTCAGTCAGCCAAATTATCCAAGCAGATGCTAGCATCCCTGGTTTCTGAGGTTTATGTGATTTCATGATGGGGACACAGTATTCTCTAAATGAAGCATTATGCAGGGGTCAGGACTGCAGGGTGTCCCAGTTTGGGGAGTTTTAAATAAGGCAAAGCTGGTGAGTCTTAAAGGAGCTACATGCCCCAGAAGTATAGGTTTGATTTGTAGCTTGCTATCAAGCCCCACTTGGACCCAATCTGTTGCTGCACAGCACCCTGTGTACTTCACTCCCAAAGCCGCTGCAGTCCCAAGCTCCCTGCTCATGCTGGGAGCAGCTCTGCATTGCTTCCCGCTTTGCCATAGGTGGGTCTCACCTCTTGGTCCCCAGTTAGCACACATATATCAATGTACCACGGATAAGATCAGACAGGGGTTTCCTAATCCATACTGTCAGGAGACATCTCTGAAAAAC
>JAVHNF010098786.1:0-13063 GCA_034783455.1 Micropsitta finschii | reverse complement strand
TGTCCCTGCCCATGGCAGGGGGGTTGGAATTAGATGATCTTAAGGTCCTTTCCAACCCTAACTATTCTGTGATTCTAAAAATAAAATAAGCACCACCCAAAGTTTAAGAAGCTGAAGGGAAAGTCACATCTCCACCCTGTACATTGACACAGATGAAAAATTTCTCTGGAATGGAAGAAATTGCATCATTAGGAGACATTTGCTTTGTATAAGGCATACCTCTACTGCGCAGAGATGCTGCTGAGACTATGTCAGCAAAATCTTAAACCCGGAAGAACCCAAGATGTACACCTCCCAGAGACCATGAGTGAAAGAAATTTACTGTCAGTTCTCACCCCTCTGGCTATGTTTGACATACCACCTACAAATGATTATATACTAAATGGCATAATCTCATTTGCACTGGACAAAGACAACCCCAAAGCATTACAGCTCTCTACTAACGGCAGATTCTGGTCATAAATTTGCTTTGTATTCTATGCTTTTAAAAATATGTTTGGGAGCCACTCAGTTTTTAGAATAGAGACTTGTGCTTAAAGCTCTGGTAAGTTACAAGCAAGCATGACCATGTCAACTTAACATAAAGCTGGCCTGAAATTCACTGAACACCTACACACCAGGAAGGGAGGAATGTGAGGCCTGTGATCTTTTGCTGAGTAACAAATTCAGCATAGATACAGGCTATATTTTCCTTTAAGCAATTAGCAACTCACACCATTTGCAATTTACACCGTTGCAGCTTATGCCACCGTCAGTGAAATTAAGTACCCTAAAAGACACTACACATTTAAATCTTTCACCAGTTTTAAGCCTGTTACAGTTTGATCCCTAATTAGTCCTTGGCAGCCCTATTTATTTTTGGCAGGTTTGGAGAGCCCAGGTTTTCACTGAAGAGCACAGAAATGGGAAAGGCAGTCCCAGCCAATGCTGCTGACGGGACTCTAACCAAAGGTTTCTTGCTGACACTCGAAGTGTCAGACCACAGTTACCTTCTGTCCATGTAGGCACAGAACAAACCCACAGCGCTGCAGAAGCACAACTACTTCATACTTAGATCACCGCAAGCTATCTAGGGCTGCATCTGAGTGGCCAGCAGATCAAAAGACACATGTAGCTGGCAATTCAAATACAGCTCACTTGCTAAATCTTAGGCTGTTATTTCCCCCACTCCTCCCTTCCTACTTTCTAGTTTTTATTATTGCTATTTATGAAAGAAGCTTGTTTCAAAGAGCATCAGAAATGTAATCAGCAAACAGCCTTGGAGTGTGGCCTTGTGTGGGCACAAGTAATTCATGCATCACCTGCTCCCAAGGGAGGCAGCAGTTCTTGCAACACCCTGCAAGTCCAGTCTTTCCCAGGGGAGATCAGGGCTGGCTCTCAAGGACAGAAGATAACCAGGAAAGAGAAATCGGGCCTGAGGTTAGAGAGCTGGGCTGTGCTGTGCAAGAGAATGTCGGCCCTCCCCCAACCGGAATTCAAAATTGGAAAGACCAAGAAAGGAAACTGGGGAAGGGTGTCTCTCTTTAAACCACACTGTGGCAAGAGCTAAGCTGATAATGTCAGGAAGTCTGAAATGATTCAATTAGCCCATGCAGAAGTAACACGGATCCACAGCACTGGGAACTATCTCCTCTTTGCTTTCTTTTCTGACCTGCCCAGCACAGCTCTGTGAACTATAAACCAAACATTTTTGTCCAGAGGTGAAACAAGCCCTAAGGAAATGCACTTTGACAAAACATAACATATTAACCCAAGACAATACAGAAAAGGCCAAAGTCCAAAGTTACCAACTCACGGGAACACAGCTGGACACGCAGCTGATGACCTCAGCTATCACACTGCAAGGCTTAAACTGGTACAGTTACTTTGGTTTCTTCCCTTCTCCCTGCTAGTGTTCCAGAAACTAAGCCACAGTCTCAACCACTTGGCTACACATCTGCTAAATTTATTTCTGGCAAGACAATTATAATTTACTTACAGAAACATCCTCCTTCAGGCTAAATTAGATTAGTGGAGATATGGCCATCAGATAAAATAGCATTTAAGAGAAATGCTGTCACAAATCAGAGTGATGAAAAATTTCTAGATTAAAGAACCCAGTTACTTCTGCACAAGCAAGTAGTAAGGACATACCTAATTTTTCATCTTTATGCTTCTGATTGAAGGCACAAGCTTTGTGCCTTCCTTCCTGAATACCTCTGCAAGGCAGAAGCATCAAAGTAGCTGAAAAAGTCTACTGAACTTTGCTGTACAAGCCCTGTGAAGGGAACGGAAACCGGAATTTCAGTCAAGGTCCTTGCACATGTCTGGGGTCAAGGGTCTCCCTTGCGTTTTCTAAAGACTTTCCTCAAAGTATATTTTCACAAGCATTAAACACATATTCCTGCAGCTTTGAAAAAAAGATGACTTCTCTACTTATGCAGTGACACACACATAGATAAGTAAAGGCAAGTCTATTACCAAAGGCATTCTTCTCTTCTGAGTGGGCAGTTTGGGCTAGAACAAGTTTCATTTGCAGATGGCTGTAGGGCCAGCACATTAGTTAAACCTCCTCACCTGAGGAACACAGCTCTGCCTGTTACTGCTCCACAGTCCAGGACCCCACCTGTGACAGTCACCCCACTGCGCTTCCCCGGCGCTGCCTGACCAGCGCAGCTCAGTTTGGACGGGTGGGGAGGGCAAACAGCACTGGAGCACTTAAACTCTGCTTACACAGCAAAGAGAATGGGAGTCTCTGTGAGCAAAAGGGCAGAGAAGTGGGGTCAAGAACTCAACGATGGGAAAAAAAAAAAATCTCTTAACTGAAAATCCCTTTTTACAGCTGTCCAGCTCCACCAACGCCCTTACTCTCACAGTCTTGTAGTTACGGACAGTCTACCCGAGCCTCCCAGGACAGACTGGCACTGAGGGACTTCGCTCCTCCTCGGGCTTTTCCCCAGACTCCCAGTTCCGCCGAGCCCAGTCAAACCCCGGTGACGACGCCAGGAACCAGGCGCTAGCGCCTGCCCCCAGCACCCACTGAGCGACGAGAAGAAGCGGCGGACTCACAGAGCCGGAGGCAGCACAGGGGCAAGCAGCGCCCAGCGACCTCCGCCCGCGCCTCCGGGTTGAGTGTCCGGCCACAGACGCTCCCGGCCCCCCCTTTCCAGCCACTGACATGGGGCCAAACCCGGGCGAGAAAAGCCTGCGCGCTGCCGCGGGTGACTACGGGCGGACACTGCCTCCCGCTCCCCCGGCCCGCATAGCGGGACCAGCCGGAGCCGCCCTGCAGCGGAGGCCCGGGGGCCTCTGACCAGGCCGCGCTGCCCCGCACTCGCAGGACCGAGCACCGGGCGGGCCACGGCCGCAGCCCAACCGCCATAACGACCCTCACGGGTCCACCACCCCCCACCTCACCTCCGCCCGCCGGCGACGCCCGGCTCATCCCGGCCGCCACCAGGGCCGCGCTCCGCCCCCGCCGCACGCCGGGCCGGAACGCGCTGCGCCGGCGCCGCCGCGTCAGCTCAGCGACGGGGCGGAGGGCAGCGGCCGGTGGGGCACGGCGCCTGCGCCCGCCCGCGAGTGGGGCAGGGTGGGCGGGTGGTGGGGTAGGGCCTGTTCTGCTCAGTCCTGCACTTCTTTTTCGGGAAGACATCCCTGGGACGTGTGAGCCAGAAAGGCAGCAGGGGCCTTCCTGGTGCCGCTGTCACTCTGCAGCAGACCCCCCGGCTTCTGGGTCCGGGGCTCGCGGCTGCCCCCTCTTCCGCGGCACAGCAGCAACAGCTTTAGAAACGAGAAGTTTAATAAACAACCTGAGTTTGTAAAATGAACCATTAATACCTCGGTATATGGATGTGTTTCTAGCGGACCCAAGTTAAAAAATTCCCGTTGTTACTCCGGCGTCAGCCGTATGGCAAAAGTGCTGGTACAAGCGGAGCAGCGGGCAGGGCTTTGCCAGGCTGAGGCGGCGGAGCTTGCAGGCTTCGCTTTTCCCTCCGCTGCCATTTGTGGGTCGGTTAACGTCTCTGTTCCGTGGTTCCTCCACATGAAGAATGGGGAAGAAGACAGCAGGCACTTCCACTGCTGTGCCGTGCCTTACAGAGACACCGTGAAAATGGGAACTGCTCCAGCACCATTGCGTTTCTGTTGCTGGGTGGAGGAATGTTACACTTCCTCTCATCGAGTAGCCCCTGTGAGGAGAAGCTAAAAGAATTTCCAAATTACAAGTCAGTGGAGCAGGGGAGATTGGGAAACAGCCATGATGCATCAGCTTTGCTTCAGCTTTGCAGGAGGTGAACTGTTTTCCACCAGGAATTACACAGGCCATGGTTTGTGAAATGCTGTAACAAACGGAAAAAAAAAGGGATTGAGAAGACAATGGGGTGATGCAACAAACAAACGGGCAAAGTCCACACTAAACTGAGAGTTGCTGGCTTTTATTTGTTTGTTTGAAAAAAGTCCAGCTCAGCACTCTTCATTATATCCACTGCTTTCCTAAGCGACCCTTTGTTCTCCTGTACAGTAAATCCAGCCAAAGATGGGCTAAGCACTTTCAGAGCAGCAAGATGAGTCCTCTGGCCCTTATGAAACACACAGTAAACAGGCTGCACAAGGCAGTGCTTAGGCTATGAAGTTACAACAGGAATGTATTAAATAGAAAGAAGATTCCTCCCCCAATCCATCAGTACTGCAGTGCTCTCTGGCTCTGTGTAACAGCACCTCTGCACTGAAATCATGGTCTGACCCAGGCAATCAGTACAGTCTACACCAGTCATTTGAGACACATACATGGGAGCCCAAGTTCATGAGATCCTCCTTAAAAAGTCGTGATTTGAATTCTTAAATGTGGGGTTTTATGAGCCTTCTGGTTTTGCCTGTGAGGATCAGCCTTATCACGTGTTCATGCTTCGTCTCTGTCCATGAGGGCTAGTAGCAGATCTTTAAAAACTGGAAGCTGAGATTCTCAGATGAGAAGATGCTTGTAAACACTGAGGCTTTATGGAATGCAAGAAAGACATGAGACTTGTGAATATTAATAAATAAATAAATAAAAGCCAGACTTGGCAATGCTGAGAGAAAGGACTGAATACCAACTGCATTACTATAACATTTTTGTGGCCAAACTTGCAGCCCCAATGTTTTAATGATGACAGCCTTTGCTGTATTTAACAGAAGCCTGGATTTGATTGTTTAAGAATAAAAGGGCTTTTGAATGCTCTGTAAAGGCAGTTTCCTGACTTCATTGATTGCTGACACAAGCACCAAAACTAAATCTCCCACGTCTTGAGCTAAAGCAGCAATCCCATTAATTTGGACAGCAGTGAGCTGTACAGGAAGCAGTTGTTGGAAGAGGACACGTAGCATGAGCTGAACCAATTGACAGCTCTGTGTCTCATGTCGCCAAGCAAGAACAGGGCCAAGGTACATCTCCATATAACCATGTTTTATTTGGAGGCTGCTAACAGCCAGTCTGAATTCACAAAAGAATGCAAATAGCCACATCAGGAAACTCAGCAAAAGATGATTTGAACTGGCAGGGTTTGTTGTCCCTGCCTATTTTTCCGCTTCTGAATAGGAATAAAATTAAGGTCCATTCCAAAAGCTTGCACATTCCTTCACATAGCTTCAGGTTGTGATGTAAAAACTAGACTGGCAGAAATATCTGTACATCTATACTTATCAATAAATACATTGAAAGGATTGTTGTTAATTGCAACAAAGTAAAAAAAGCTTTAAAAAAGGTACATTCACAGCAGGCGAACTCAAACCTGAATACAACTACAGACAATGGAGTGTGGCTGCTCTTTGGTCTACAGTTCATGAAGTTTGACATTTCTCCAGGCTGCAAGAAAGTTCATGAGGACAGTCCTTCTATAGCACAATACAAGGGGTGGTAAGGAAGCAGTAATGCAACAGAGATACACCAGACTCCCCTGTGAGGAAATATACCAACTACATAGTCTAGTCTCTGTACTTTTGGCCCCTGCCCAGGTACTGAACAAAATCTTGATCAGTTGGTGCAGCTCTGCCCATGCTGCCAAGCTCCCTTTGGACACCCCACACCTATATACTCTGCTCATGATTCCACCCCTATATGTTCACTTTGTCCTCCCAGGCAAGGACACAGCACAAGCACAGCAGCTCCTGGAAAGAAGATCATTTCAGCATATCTCAGAGGTGCATATTCTGAAGTTTAAACATTGACTTATATCTTACAGTTTACAAAAGTGGGATTTTTTCTTCCCTCAAATTCAATGGACTCAATAAAGATTAAGCCTTGTATCAGTACAGCCATGTAGATAGGCATAAACCTCATTTACAAGGTTGCCAAATTTCCAGCTGCTCATCTCACCACATACCAGTTAGCCCAAAGCAAGGGCTGGCAATGCAGCAAACTCCAAATTGGATCTGCAAAGTGACCTGATTTAAAGAAGAAAAAAAAAAAAAAAAAAAGACAACCAACCCAAACCCCCAAAACTCCCCCAGCATTTTAAAAGCAGACTGCTCGCAGCTTGTTTAGAGTGTGTTCCATGGCCTCCACAATTCATCCAGGGCAAGTTCTGCCAGAGGTGGGGAACCTCTGACATTTCCATCACATCAGGGTGAGGTTTTCAGTTCCTCCCCTGTGATTATAACCCAATTATATAAATACAGGCAGAGCTTTTGAAGTACAAACCCACTGCTACTTGCACATTTACTCAACTGCATTTAAAATGTCTGTACTTTCATAATTACAACATTGACAAGGATTTCAGAGGGAAGGCTAATTTTCTTGAGGGAAAGGTCATACTAAAGTGATTGAGGATGATGTGCATTAATATCAACAATACAGACACCATTCTGCTCCACCACAGACTCCTAGAGTGAACCTCCCTGTTTCTGACATTTCAGGATAGGGCTTCATCCCACAGTGACCAGCAGTGCTTGCTAGTTAGAGGCAGTTACTTCTCTAGCTCAGGCTGAAGGGCAGAAAATACTTCTGTTCCTGTCCAGTTGCAAGTCAGAATAGCTTGGGCCAACCTCACTGGTGGTTTAAGCATTGCGCAAAAGGTTAAAAAGCCACACAGCCCATCAGCTCTGCTGTGCTACTGATGGCTGCCCTTAAACAGGTGGGAGCAATGAAGTCCAAAGTGATTCTTGCTGCTTGCAAGAATAGATGGGCCTGGGTGCTTCTTGGATCTCATTCTACAGGACACAGACAGGGTTGCTTCCCTGCCCTGCAGATGTCTTTTTTAAGTAAGCAGATTAAAGTTACCAGGCCCCAGATATAACTGTAAAAGCGACTGTGGAAGTGAAATAAAGACACTCCTAACACAGTGTTTAGCGTTGCATTTGGATAGTCCATAATTCTATCTTGCTGTATGTCTGCACAGACCAGAGCTCACTGAGACCACATATAAGTTATATTTAAACTGTTATTCCAGGTACCACAGGCAGTGTCATCATGGCACTGATACAGTGCAGGCTGTGGAGCCCACTTACAAAACCAAGAAAATGTGCAGGTGACCACACTGTTGCACTCTGTAGCTCACTAGGGCTGTTACTCAGCTAGATAATTTAAAGCTAGTTCTAAGTACAATGCCGCATGCTTACTTAGGCAGTGAAATCAGCTGGGGAAGTTTCTTGCCTCCAGTCACTCTTTTTCACTTATTTTCTTTTCCTGTTCTCTTCTGCTGTCCCTCCAGCTGTGCCACTACTACTGTCTGTGAAACTCAGTGGAATGCTTGAATTTATTCACATTGAGGAGGTAAAAAAAAAAAAAAAAAAAGGCAATATCCAAAAGTTTTCCTCTGGAGTTGCACAGGGATCAGTGGAGGCAGGGGCAGGCTAAAGCAATCAAGGCTGGAAGGATATGCACAAATCCAGTTACCCACTAGCAAAAACGTACATGAAACCATGGTCTCAGAATAGGTACACTCAGTCATGGCTCTAGTAGTGAACAACAGCCCTTAAACATGCAGAAATGATGCTAGTCCAAATGGTGTTACAGAAAGGATAAATACAATCTCTTCCTGCCAATATTCTTTATTAAAACATGTTGGGTTTGTTCTCTCTAACAGTGACACACTAGGGGTAAGATCTGGAAGAAGGCTGCCTCCTGGAAGCACTGCTGGTGCACAGCATCCTACTGGTACATTTTGTCTTTTGCTTGGCAGCCAAATGTGGGACTTTCTTTTGACACTGTGCTGCCTTTCACTTATATCAGATTGTGAGGGGCTGTTTCATCAGAAACAGAAGAGTGAAATGAAATAAGGAATAAATTAGAAGCAGGACTAAGCTGTCGTTGCAGTTCTTAAAACTTGGAAGAGGTAAAAACCTCATGCAGCAGAGATTTGATTATCAGTTTTCTCAAATGATGCCATTATTGTAATTGCCAGCTCCTTCTAAATTACTCTGTAGCTACAGTCATTGCAGCACGAGAATTGTACATGCAGAAGGATGCAGAATGTGCACTGTAGGGCAGAAATAAGGATGTTACCATCAGTGAAAATCTTTGTTATCATGAGAGGCTGGAGAAGCTGATGGCTGTCTTCAGAAAGAAACGAGAGTGCTGAAGGGGCCTTCCTGCATATTTTCAGATCAGTGAAAGGGAATTGTGTTTATGTGTTATCCTTTGCCTGGGAGAATCAACTAGGAGAAAGTAAGATTGAATGAGGAGTTCAAAATTAAGTAGGAAGGGATGTCACTCTTTCCCAGTGTCTTACCAAGACATTCATACAATATTATTTGGAGCTGATCTGCTGTATCTAAGGCTTTTGAGACATAATAAACTTGCTTTTCAAAGTAGAACTGGCAAATAAAATAGCTTATTCACCTCTATTCAGAAGTCACTCTAGGAAAAAAAATACAGGCAATATAGTTGGAGTCCTGACATTTACAGAAAATGTTTGTGATGACAAAGGTTTTTATTCAGAAATATGCCCATTTTCTAAGTTGAATCTGTAAGCGAAAGGGGAATGCCTCACTAGGCAACATACTGCAATTTAGTTCCTAGCTGGTAAAACTGGAATAATTTCCTAGCAAAGCAGGATCCTGTAAAGATGATCGTGTTCTGAGCACTCAGCTAGCAGAGATACCATGGCTGAATACAGAGCTAATAGAAGAGCTGAAGGGGATCTTGCAATGTTTCTCATCCACCCCCTTGTCCCAAAGTAGTATCAAGATAGGTGTGTCAAACCTACCCTAAAACATATTTACATATACCCTCCCCAGCCTGGTGCCATCTCTAGGTTTAATATGGACAATCCCTTTCCAGGACTCACCTGCACAATCAAATCTTTTTTGTCACACATTTCCCGTGGTTGCTTGTGATTCTTAAAGAGCAGGTTCCTCTCCCTTTTATTATGACTCAGAAGTTCTCAATTTGCTCCCGTCACTCTGCCAAGGCAGGCATACTCAGATGAGCTATTTCAAGCAGTATCTTATTCCTTTTCCTCGTGCCTGTTCTTCCTGAGCAGTCTGTACATATAGAGAAGCTTTAACTAGCTGATGCCTTCAAAATCCAAGTCCAACTCTCTCTTAAAACTTGTGCCCTTCACACTGAACCTGAATGAGTTGCAGAGCCTCTGGAAGGATAAGGCCTTGTCTGCTGGAGTTTTTCAAACTATGCATCTCTTTGATCCCTTTCCCAATATGCAAAATACTAAAATTCTCTCCTGAATTTCATTACACATAAAGACATGAAAGTGCAATTTTTCCTTACTCATCAACAACTACCCACCAACCCTAGCTCCAAGCTAGCCCATTCCGGCTACTTCAGAAAATGGGTTTAGAAATTTCCATTTCCAGATTGCCCTGGCAGGTATAACTGTGACTTTGCAAACAGCTACAGCTGTGTGTGCTAATTGCTTTCCTCTAAATTATTTATGAGACACTTTTGACTGATGAGATTTCTCACAACAGCATGTGCTAACCATTGGCAATGGACTCCTGAACTAGTGGGAACTCCATCACCTGCTGAGGTGCAGAAAAGCCAGCTGTTAGCAGGCACTGCGTCCCTGGCAGCATGTGCACTGAACTGCTAGGTCAAGCTCTACCTGCTTTCATCTCCTTTTCCAATAACTGCTCAATAGGAAATTTATGTGGAAGCATTATATCTGCACATAACACACCCCTTTTACTTTTGGGATTAGATCAGAGAATACTGGAGGCTGCCTAATTTAGATAAAGCAGAATATAGGGTGTCAGTGACCCATGGAAGACAATCTATTTCACTAAACAGGGCTTTTCAAGCTCTGGTCCCAGGTGCAGTAAGGCATCTGTAAAATGCAAAAAAAAAAAAATACCCTAGAAATCAGTAGGCTTAAATTCACCACATAGAAGGTAGCAGCTTTACCAGAAAAAGTCCTGTAAGATACACAAACTGAAAAAGAGTCGAAAGCATGACTATAGACAGTGCAGAATATTTATCATGAACCTTATTCACTTTACCATTGCTTTTTCCTGGCGGGCTTATCACTGCTATCCAGCTAAAAACTACTTAAAAAGCTATGGCTAAAGGTAACCATAAGCTCTATCAGGCAAATAAAATGGTGTTCCAAGGACCAGCACATTATGTCAGTATTTTTCCTTTCATTTTCAGATATGAATAACTGATACAGTAAAGCAGTCAGAACCAAGTTACCTAGAAGAAAAACTTCATGTCTTTTGTTGCAGGAGCTCGACAAGGAGCAGCCGGAGGAATGAAGCAAAACAGTCTGTTAGAATTACTGCTCACTATTGGTGTTTTTATTGCCTTCCCAAGAGACTATAAAGGTTGCTGGGTAAGCAAGCAGTGTGACAGCTTCATGAGTTTCACAGCTGTGTTTAAGAACTAAATTTAAACAGGATTCCCAGCCAACCTGTAGATGAAATTGTGTGTTGGACCTTTCCCTAAGCAGTATTTTTACTTTGCCATCCCACAAATATTAAAATATTTTAACTAACCTTGTGCTCATCTACACATGTGAGAAGTTTGACAATGTTTTCATTTGACAATGTTTTACAGAAGTCTTCTGACCCCAGATACAGGGGTTCAGGCAGGAAAGAGAGGGTGACAAAGAGAAGCCATGTTGCTCTGCTGAGGTGAGCTGGTATTTCAGAGCCAGGACAAATATTCCTCAGCCACTCTGCTCAGTGTAACAAAGATGTAACATGAACTGATGTGGGAGGGGTGCAGAGTACAGCACACGGTAATCCAGCTTGCATAAGGTCTGGAGGAGGAAGGCAGGCAGAACATGCAGTTGTCCTAAGTGCACCCAGAAGTTTAATTTCTTGACTCACTTTTCTGCCTTGCTCTCTGGCCATGTGCTGGTCAGTGGGTAAAACTTGGGAGTTAAAGCAAGCAGCTTCCAAGCCTGCTTCCTCAGAGAGATGGGACACATGGACTCCTTGTAGTTCCATGAAACATCAGCCTGGTGATAAGGACATAGGTCCCCTACAGAAGAACTGGAGGAAGTGGGGAGGAAGCTGATGTTCCCAGCCACCCATTACAGATGCAGAAGGAGACAGGACAGAAGGTATCTGTCTGGATCTGACACAGACTAACAGCATGGCAGAGGTAAGGCTAGGAAGTCATTCATGGCTCATTTCTCCCACCTGTAAATTATTCCTTCCCCTTCATCCCCACAGGCATATCATTATGATTGCTCAATTAATTAACAGTTTAAAAGAGCTTTGAGACATTCCGATGGAATTTTTTTTTTTTTTTTTATTTCTGCTTCTCCAAGGTTGGATGCATAAACACTGAACTTTGTAAGTCTTTTGCTGCTGCTGAAGAATTCCCTTCAGTTTATGGATAGGAAAGTTAAACCATGTAAATGTTAAAGCACCCATTTTGAGAAACAGCGTCAGGTTCCACAATCCCCCTTTCTGAGTGCCCAGCTACATACAAACACCCCCCAAACTTTCACTCCCAATCCTGAATGTGAACAGCCACAAGTGAAGGCATTCATACACTGAGGATTGTGTGCTCAGGATCCCACATCAAGTATCTCAAAGCTAAACCCACTCTAGAAAACTTAAACAGAAACTTACCCAAGAAAACCTGACTGGAAGCAACAAACTCAAGTGCTCTGTCTACCACATCAGACAGAGCACGCCTGTGTTCGGCTAGAGCTTCCAAAAAGCTTCATGCCATTGAGGAACAAGAGCAGGTGATCAGACTTTTGGAAGCATCTATCACATGGCTCAGTGAGTTATAAATGAAAGTATTACCAAAGTGAGAGTTTCCCTGACCAAACCAATTTAAACTCTCACATAAAAATAGAATGCTGAAAGGAAATCTGCACTATTGTTATGTTTAACAGAAACTCCAAGTTCTTGTCAAAAACAACAGAATAGACAATCTTCAGCCAGTTTTAACGACGATCTTTTGAAATAGCCATCTGTCACAGCAGGAGTGCTTGTTGTTCAGTCCTTCTGAGAAATTTGGCCCCTCTTTGGGAACATGCTGCTTTTGAAACTCCTCTCTCAGGCCCCTCCTTAGGAACAACTTCTGCTCTTTTTGTGTCTATCAGTGTGGTGGAACCTGCCAGTAAATCATGTAGATGGGCTTGAACTGCAAAATGGGAAAATTGCACTGAGCTAGCCGTAAATCCAAGGACAAGTTAAGGGTAGGTTAAGTCCAGAACTAATTATACTTCCATTTAATGTTGCTTATAATAAGACTGCAAACATATTTTAGCAAATTTCCAAATGTGTATCTCATAAAAACTGCTCACTGAATACTCCTCTTCCCTTAAGATTTTCCCCTTCTCTTGATTCTTCCAGTCCTTTCTCTTCTCTCACTCATTGACACCTTGTCCCAGGTAGAGAAGAGGTAACAAAGGACTCCAGTCACCTAGCAATGGAGTGAACTGTTCCTTTGCTCATAAAAGATTGTTAATAGTGGGACCCCAATTTGGGATGGAAAACCAGCTTCCAAGTAGGCCTTTATGGAGCTTAATAAAATCTGCTATACAAACAGGAAAATTCAGCAGCAGGTGAATCATCCCATGTGCTGGGACCACGCAAACAGAGATGGTATGATGCACAGCACTAGAATAAAACAGAAGTATTATCTTGCTGTAAATACCTACACCTAGAACCTGCAATAATCCTTCAC
>JAVHNF010098740.1:21478-32299 GCA_034783455.1 Micropsitta finschii | reverse complement strand
GTGTCGTATCACATAGAAGGTGAGATCTGATCATAATGTTACCTGCCACCCTTGTGTCTCTGTTTCTGTGAGCTTCCTTTTGTGTTTCTGTTTCTGTGAACTTCCTTAAACTGATCCCATCATTCTGATGCTGGAAGCAGTGTTTTCACAGAGTTGCTTTTAGTCCTAATCCTATGATGATGTGTATTACGCAGTTGTATCTATTACAGTCCTTTTGGAATTGGGAATATGGGGAAGGAGAGTGGGATGCTGTCTGTCCCTAAATGTTGTACAGCTATATTAACTCATTGGTCAACTATCCTTCCATAGTGCAATTATTTTCACACATGCCGAAGACGCCTCCCTGTAAATTCCTTGTGACATAAGGTTTCTGGCTAAAATTAGGTCATAGCTATTTAATTGTTCAGGTGTCCACCCACGAGGGAGCTACAGAGAGCTCTTTCAGTTCCTTGCAATCAAGTAAGTAGCAGTTACTCTCATTTATCCTCTAAGGAAATAGTTCACCAAAACAAATACGTTGATTCCTTAGCCCCTCCCTGTCACTAATCACTCAGCTCCTGTAGCTCAGCACTGACTTGGTCTGCAGCACCAGAGTGGCCAACTGCCTCAGCTATTAATTTTCAACTTACAACACTCTGGTGATGTAAGGAAGCGCTGTCCTCATTTCACAGCTGAGGAATTGACACATCAACTAAGTGACTTGCTTAAAGTTTCACAGCAATACTAGACATAGAAACCAATGACTTATTCATAAACTATTCTGTTTCTTGGAAAACCAACCCTGTGTTCCCTGTCCGCCTGCCTGCTACCCCAGCTCATCTCCTCTTACTTGATTTAGCAGGCTAACAGTTTAGTTCTGTGAGTATTTTAACCTCCTCTAAGCTGGCATTGCCAAAGAAATGCACCCTCCCTCGCAGGAGCACAAGCAGCATCACTGCAGTCACATGGGGAATTAAGTCGGGAAACTGATGCAGGTTAAAGTTAATCCCTCACAGAACAGCTTCAGCCTGAGTCCTTCCCTCCTGTGGCTCTGTCAGGGTGGCTGTGCAGGAGAAGGGAGGGGAGGCCAGCTCCTTTCAGTGACTGGGGGTCTCTGCTATCTGAAATTCTGGTGGACCTAGTGGGATGGAGTTCATCAAAACCTTATCCCAAATCACTTCTAGTTTCTTCTTTCTTTCCAGTGCAGAGTGCATGTTTTGAATTTTCCCTGTGTTGTTAAGAGCCCACCCAAAGCCCAGTGGTGGGGCAGCTGAGAAGTCCAGAGCACAGGGTAAGCTTTGGGTGACTTCTTGCTGTGGGGACGTTTTAGACCTTCCCTGCACGGCAAGTTTTTCTTGTGTGGCTGCTGTCATTACAAGTAGTTGACTCTATGAGCTTTTTCTGTTTGAAATTCAACTACTGAAGAGTTACAAATGCAACCAGAGAAGAGCACTATGACCAGGATAAGTATGTTTATAAAGGAAATTACAGAAGTGTTGCAGCTTAATGGCTCATCTCACCTTGCACCATGTTGACCTTTCTGCTTTGAGAGGTTCCGTAGAAAACAAGTTGGAATTGCATGTGTGTTAGTCTCCAGTTATCTCCAGGAGCTTCCTGCTGTGACTTTCATGTGAGAGTCATACAAATGGAAAGAACACCCTGTTTTGCTGATCCCTCTTTCGGAAGGGGCATTTGGAGAGCTTCCAATTCCTATGCTGAGGTGGGTTTCAGCTTTCAAAACAGAGCACCTATTGAGTCCTTCTGCCTCACTTGTAGGTCTGCAGCATAGGAGGGCCTGTAACTGTGGAATGGTGCCCTCAACCTGACTACATCAGAAATCCAGAAAACTTTAAGAGGGGACCTTGTTATGGGAGGAACTTGGTTGTTCATGACTGAGGCTGGAAGAAGGGTGCCCATGACATTTAAAAGGAGATTGAAAGTAGGAAATTGCTACATAAGAGACCAAAACATTGTTTTTAACAACTGCTGTTCACATTGTTTTACAGTGGGTGGTATCTGTTCACCTGAGCTGCTCTGTGATCCCCAGAATCTCTTCTGTTGTCTTTGTAGCTGAACCTGGTGCCCCTACTTCTATGCTTTCTCATGTTCTGACCCCACTGGGGCAGAGAGCGGGTATCACAGTGATCCTCAGGGCCACAGACTTCTGCTGGGAGAGCACACAGGCTGTGTGAGTTGCAGCCACCCTCCCAGTTCCAACCGAGCCATCTCTGAAGCCTCAAAAGAAACGTGTGTGGGATCGATGTGTTTGTTTTTCTTGCTGGGCCTTGTTCAAAGGCTCAAGCTTGGGACATAAATCAGTTTGGTTTTCCTTCTTCACTGAATACAGATCATAACATTACAGCAGAACTGTTCTATGTAGTAGGAACCTAACAAAAACCAGATTTTAACATGGTCACTAGCTCCTTTGAAGGAGGCAGTGTTAGCAATTATGATCTAGACTAGACATTGGTAAGACCTTACCAAATAATTACAGGCTTCCTGAAGTAGTATAGTATGAGTAATTGCAGGATTAAAAATGTTATTATGAGGAGTAGTTTATACCGAAACTTCATCCTGCTCTTTGAAACCAGAATCCATAACTCTCATCGTGCCACAGCAAATGCTTGTCCTTCTCCACAGAAGAATGCAGACTGGCTTTATTGTACATCAAATGTTCTGTGGTACATTATTTAAATTAGCATATAATAGAAATCTAATTGCCCACTAGGGCCCAGAGCTTTAGCTGGTGGAGATCAATGTGCCTCCACTGAAGTCAGTGTAGCAATGTTGATTTTCACCCCTTGAGGATCTGGCTCAGCAGCTTGTTTCTATTCCAGGCATTGTTAAAGGAGATAGTGTGTTTAGAATATTAAACCGTGGCATTGTCAGAGATAGTCAACTCCATTTATGTGCAAGTGAAGAGAAATAAAGCATTAAAACCATTATTTTTATCTGAGGATTTCAATTTACGGTGTCAATTATTCATATTGACTGATCTGATACAACAGGGAAATCATGAGCATGGGGTCATCTTGTTGTGGTTTTAATTTCCTATGTCTGTAGTTATCTAATCCTCTCAGTGTGAGCAAGCATGATTAGTATTTATTTCTATTCTGTGTGCCAGTGCCCGGGGCCAGGTTCTGTGCTAAATCCAAAGTGACTCTGACTTAATTGGCATTAACTTCTGCTGCTATAATATATATAAAATCTTGTACTTTCTGTGTAAAGCACCCGCAACTCCCCAAACATTTCTTTTACATGGATGTCCTGCCTTGGTGTCAAGGCTTGTGGTAGATCTGTTTGTATTGGTTTCTATTCAGTGGGAAACTTTTCCTAGCCATGTTTTACAAATCCTACTTCAGGAAACACAGATCTGGAAAGGATCTGGCTGCTTGTTAACCATTGAGTGGCTACCAGGAGTGCTGTTAGCACTGTACCACTGGTTAATGCATTGCCTCAGTAAGAGCAGCAACCGTCTGTCTCTGGAGAGTCAAGTACCAAAGCGAACAATAATTCTTCACTTCGTCAGATGGTTTTTACACTCGTTTGGAATGCTTGCTTAGTGAAGCTTATTTTGCTTAATGAATGCTCCATTCAGGAATAGTGAAACTTTAGGGCTGAGCTGAGCCAACAGTTCCTCTTTGTGGAGTTTGTTACCTCTCCTTTCACTTCTGTTATTCCCAGCAGACCTCTGGCTGCTCCCCCACTTACCCCTGCTTCTGTTTGTCCCCTGGGAGCTCTGGATAATCAGAGTTGTGCTGCAAGCATTCTTCCCGAGCAGGAATGTGGGGGAGTTCTGGTTACAGCTTTTGGGTCTTCATCAAGGACAGTGTAGTTAACTCTGTGCGAACCTTTCCGAATTCTACAGTGTTAAACCTACAGATCTGCAGCAGCCTGATGTTCCTCCTTGTCTGTTTTCTGATGCACACAGAACACCAGCATAGAAAGAAACATCAGCAAGAGGGATTGGTGCAGACAGACTTGAAAGGGTTGGGAGATTACGTTCGTCATTCTCAGGGAGTTACTGTATGGCTTCATTCAGCTCCAGTTACGAGGTTGTTTTCTTGTCCTGCCAAAGCAATGAAGCTTAGCTCGTAATTAAGTGGTTTGGATTGTCTGGATAAAATGATCACAATAATACAGGTGCTGTTTCTGTTATTTTCTTCTGCCTTTTATCAGCCCTCTTTTATTTGAGGAAACACACATCCAGTGCATTCATCTCTTGACAGCTTCTACCTTTTTGGGTGATCTGGCCTTTAGAACCTAATGTTAACTATATGAAGCAAGTTGGGTTTTCCCTTTAAATCTGTCAAATGCATTTAGCAATAGTTGACTCAATCATTTCATTCCGTAATCTCCTGTTCATACTTGAACTTTACCCAAAGCTTGTATTCTGCACAGGTCTATGGGGTATGGGATTGTCTTCTCCTTACTGTAATGTCAGACTTGTTAGAAAGAGATCAGTATTCTCTATTTGGGTTTTTTTTGGGTGACCATTTTGTAATTTTGTGATTTTTTTATTTTTTTTTATTTTTTTTTAAGCAAAAGTAATGAAGTATTAAGGCATTCATATATGTGGTGGTGGTAAGTAGGCACATCGAGTTCCTTTGTGTTCAGTGCTGCATTTTTCAGCTTCAGTGCGTTTTTTGTTTTGGCTTTTTGTTTGTTTTTCACTTACAAACATGGGAACACCTTGAACATGTGTGGCCAGAGACATACATGAGTATGAGATACATACAGAGAAGTGGGATGACTCACATGGAGGTAAGAAGCCATCTTAGAGCCAAGAGCCTGCTCTAAGACTGTGTTAAAGGTGGCCTCCAGTGCAAAGGTGGCCAACGTTAACATTCTAGGGTCAATGGCCAAATGGCACAACCTCAAACGTGATGGCTTTTCTTTTCCAGGTGGCAAACTGTGTTAGCTAGTTCATGGTGCAAACTGCTGTTACTTCTGGGGTATGTGAGCCTCTGATGGCATAGCAGATTTTCTTACATCTCTAGGTTACATGAAAAGCTGAAGAAGCTTTGAGAGCAGCAATATGTGCCACTAGGTACACTGCTGTAGGTGAGCTGGTACTTCTTTGCTTGTATGGTTTCACGCCCTGGTGTGGTCAGAGTGGTACAGCTGCCTCTTTGTTAGGAAGAAGCAGGATTGCAAAGATAATGGGTGAAGGCACTGGAGCATTCATGGCAATAATTTATAAGAGCTGGAGATAAATAAGCAGGCAGAGTTGAAGACTTATCTGGGTGGGGGTATTAGCATTTTGAACACTCTCTGCACAGATGCAGTTATCACTTAATTGACTTTACCTTAGGGAACACTAGCAAATCACTTCGCAGCCGTAAAGGAAAAGCTTGTGCACGTAGTCCATAATGGGTCTGTTGTGCTTGTGCGAGAACCTGAGGCTGTGGGCTGTCACAACAGGGAAAGAGGAAGCTTGCCTTGGATCTGCTACTGCTGTGCAGTCGGCATGGAGGGTGAAACAGGACTTTTTGATCAGCTGGAGAGAGCAGAGACAGAGCCATCTCTTTTCCTGTCCCATTCTCTGTTCATGTGTGGAGGCGAAGGAGCAATGCAGGAACCAGGAAAAGATCAATTTGTTCCTTTTGTTTCTATCCTTGCTTTTCAGACTTCTGATAGAAACAAAGAGGGTTGCTTTGAGTTTTCAAGGACTTTTGTGGAGAAATAACTGACTGTATGGTATTTAGAGAGGATGCAGTCAGACCTGTCATTTGCCTTACTCTGCAAAGAGCTGTCTAGTCTCTTGCAAACCCCACTGTGCCTGTATGAATGAATGCAGGGAGTGAATTCCCCTGGAGTCCATTACTGGACTGACAGGAGTAGTGGGTGCCCAACACCTCTGAGTTCTCACCCTGCTGATCTGCTGGAGATGGCCAGTCTTGTCAGAGCTGTGTGGCTGAGGTCAGTGGCATCTTCAACCCAGTGGGGTCTTTCCCAGCAGAGTAGTTCCTTGGTTTGCTTTTAGTCGTTATTTCAGATTTTGCTATCTAAGCATGTCAGGGTTTTATTGGTATTACTCCTTCAGCAGTAATATGGGTTACTCCAGGCATTGTTTAAAAGCTTATTTTTTTGCATTTCTTAATGAGAGATTTGGCTTAGAGCAAAATCAGTAAGGGGAAAAGAATTAGGAAATCAAACCCTTCCTTTCCCTTGTCGAACCTCTCAGTTTTCCAACCTCAAATAAGTATGTGAAAGGGGTTTAGCAACTTCAAATTGGATTTTGGAATGTCAGATGACTCTAATAGCCTTTGTACACAAATAACAACAGAAGAGCTGATTATTGTTTCTGGGCTCTGCGATGCACTTATGTAATCATTAATCTTGGCACTCCTTTATCTCCAGCAGATTAGGAGGCCACTGTCATTTTGAAGACTACCATTAAGTAGACTTTGTTAGTGTTTAAATATGTGAAGCTTAACTTTAAGCTTCCTTAATATATGCAATGGAGGTATCCTGTGCGTACAATGTTGCGATAGAGCTGTTGTAGTAAGTTTCAGTCACATATCTGCTGCCACGGTCTGACCTCAGACAGGGTTTTATGTACAGTGTTTGTTAACCAGCGTCTGAAGACACTTGGAAAGCTTTTTAAGCATAAAGCATTAAAGTATCTGTTTGAAACAGCAAGCAAACTGGCTTTATCTACTACCTTTCAGTTGGTTTAATCACTGAGAAGCAGGAAATTAAATGCTAGGAAATGAGTAAGAAAGGGTTTTAATGGAGGTCCCAGCACCTAATCTGATTGTGGCAAAGGAAGAGCTTTTGCTAGACCTTTTCTTATCACGAGCTTGTAATTTTCTAAAACATTTTTGTGGGCAACTACATTCTTTTCCTTCCATGATTCTTGTCAGGAAATGAAGATGGTTTTCAAACAGACATTATAGGGATGTAAAGAAGCAGGGAAGCAGAGGTGAGTGCAGGGAGACAACATGAGTGTGGCAGGTGGGGGAAGACACTGTAATATTTGATTTGAAGAACATATGGGGGAAAAAACCCCTTTGTGTCTGGTAGAAGTGGTTTTAGGGCTGATAGACTGATGGTGTGGGTTTATTTTGGTGTAAGCCAGAGCCTCCATCTCCTCTGATAACACCCTGCACATTCTGGTGCAGTTTTGGGGGGCAGGTCATAGCATTTTTCTCCTGTGCCCTTCTACAAGAGAACACCTGAGGGAAGAGGAGGAAGATACTGCAGTTCCAGAGTACAGACAGGCAGAGCTGGCTGCCCTCTGCAGCCTCTCCACAGTCCCTGGCCAACTTGGTGGCCCCAGCCCACTTCCAGAGGTGAAGGACCATCATGTAACTTCATGCAAGTCAGTGAAGTACCAATAAGCTTAAAATCTGTAAGGAAACATATCAGCTGTAAATCATTACTTGTTTTGGGACTTCAGTGACATTTTCTTTCAAATGGAGGATGTGTAGGTATGATTATTTTGTGCTCCCCTCTTCGAGCCTAGCAGAGTAGCTGAAGCTGCGGTGGTTGAGGATGCAGTTTCCTCTGGAGTATCCCTCCGTTTCATTAATCCTCAGAAGAGGAGTTGTGAACAGGAGCTGTGACAAAACACCACACATACACTAGAAGCGGTGGCAATAGAAAGCATCCTTGGGTAAAGAAAAGTGACTCCATGCATGTAGAAAGATGCAGGATAACTTGAGAAAGAACCTCTCTGTGAGGTGTGAGGGAATCTGGCTGTGCTTTGCTTCTGATGGCCATATATCACAGAAGGAGTTGAAGAATTCATGCTCAGTATTGGCTGCCATGTGAATCTAAAAAGGAGGTGTTGGAGAGAGGTAATAAATGAGCGAGTGCAACTGAAAGGCTCTTTACTGTTCAGAGTTCTGGAGTTGGTTTGGTTGTTATTGTTCATCTCATAGGTGAATCATCTGAAAATGAAAATTTAAAGTAGACATTTAGAGCACACCTTTGTGAGAACCTAATGATTCCACTTGGCATGCAGCATCAAAGGAAGCCTTTTTAATGACATCAAATTCAGGTACAGCCAAAAAGGAAATAGCTTCAAAATGCAGATGTGGTCACGACGGAGCAGTGCAGCTTCTCCACTGGGTGAATTATTTCTTTCCCTGCAGTGGGTTTTCATGCAAGTGCAGCTCTCTGGGAAGGAGGTGTTCCTGCACCAGCCGTGTGTGCCTGGCTTTAGCTTAACCGGACAAAGTCCCATCCTGCAGTTTCTGTAGAGGCCAGACCCTTCAAAAATCTGTGCAGCCTGGCTGCACAAGCTGAATGGACCAAGCCGAATCGTGACACTCGCCTTGTTTAAGAGGACACTTTTGCCTTACAGGATTCCCCCTCTTCTGAGTTCATTCCATGTTCCTTCTTCTGAGCTGCCTGTTGCCATCTCTGGGGAACTGTTAAAGTGGAACTTGATTTAGCTGAATATAGAAGTATAAAGGAAAGCGTGTGCATTGTGACAGAGAACATGTGCTTATGGGTTGCTAATCAGAGACAACCTTCTATGTAGTAGTATCAGGGATTACTAATGCTTGATCTGAAAGCTACATGCATGAGTAGCATCAGTGAAATTGCGTTGTTACCCATGTTTAGCCGATGCTGTAGTTACACTGACCTAATGTCCTTTAACCATTCAGAAGCTTGTCACCTTGCTAATGAATTTAGTTGAAATTGCTAATAACTGTGACACTCTTGCAGGTGATTAGCTTTTCCCAGGTGTGTTTTTTTAATCCGGTAACTGTAGGTGTCATTTGATTTGTGCCTAATGAGGCCATGGAACTGAGATGTAATTTTCCAAATGGATAGCACAAATGTACGTAGCTCCTTAAGAGTATCAAATGACAGAGGTTTCATGTTGTATAAAAGTAAGTCTAAGACTCTGTAAGACTTCTAAGCCTACCCTTTACTGCTTTTCTAAAAAGCTAGTAAAAGATCTTTCCTTAATGAACCCTAATGTAATTTAGCTAGCAACTAAGTTACTCCCATAATACAGTAACTATATGCTTTGCAATAGGGACTAAAATGATTGCTTTCGAAGTGTTGCTCATTTAAGACTGCAGCCTATGAAAAATAATTCAAGTGAAGGCTGTTGGGAGTGATACTTGTAGGTGACTTGCTGAAGTGGTGCTTAAAATTGACAAGTGGTTGGTCAAGTTCTTTGCCTACTTAAACTAAAATGTTGAGATGTTCCCCTAAGCCAGTACATTTAATGAGAGAAAAGAAGGTGAAGGGCAGCACTGAAGTTCACAAATTCCAGTCTTCAGGTGAGGTCCAGCACTTGAGAGTAGGAAGTTGTGTTTAAAGTGGGGCTCTGCGCATTAATCTGTGCTGCAAATGTCAGAGGTAATTTAGATTTTCACTGTGAAATGCTACAATATTAAAAGGTGGTTTGGTTTTTGGTTTGTTGTTTGTTTTTTTTTTTTTTATTAAAATCAAGTCTTTATCAGCTTCTTCTGGAGAATTGGGGAATTGGACAGCAGTGCAAATATGTTTAAGCTCTGCAGTACAGGTTTGTTTCTGGCAGGAGGGGCGAGAATGCCAGTAGTATTGTTCAGCTAGCACCATCAAATAAATGTACTCTGAATTACGTCCTCCTACAGATTTCACTTTCTGTTTTCCTCCTGTTAATACTACAAAATGAAAGACCAATATACAGACACCAGGAAGGAGAAACTGATGTAGATTTGCTCTTCCCGATGTAACAGAAAAGTAAGTTGCAAAGACTATGAGAAAGCTCAGTGTGATTGAGTGTGTAAGGGCACTTGCCCTGACTCGAGGTACACATGCGTCTTGGCCTACCAGCTTACTTCTTTTTTCCAAGGTTAGTGGTTATCTGTAGGAAGGAATTAGGGATGTCAAAACCTGAATTGAACTGTAGAATCCTGTAAAGACACAGAGTGCGGATTGACCGCAGCGCTAGCTTGCTGCTTACTGAATAAATGCAGTAGCAGATGAGAGCAGAAGTCATCAGTGTTGGCAGTTCCTGTGGTGATAGCTCACACCTATGTTGCTTCTAAAACTCGTATTTTGTGTGGTTTTGTCAAGTGCAACGTTCTGTAGCTGTGTAATAAAATCTGTAAGCTTTGGTTTTAAAGTTAAAACGGGGAACTAACGAAATTCCAACAACTATAAGCAGTTCAGAATGCTGGAGATTTGTTTGTCAGGAAGTCTGCTCACTGGTTTCTTGGATCATAAGACCAAGACCCAAGATTTGGCAGTAAGTCCCAGTCACCTAAGATAGCTGTGGATGGGGTAGAGATAAAGAACGATTATCCTGATTACATGGGTAGATAAAATGAGACACCAGCTAGCGTCTCCATTCACACAGCAAATGAGCACTACAATGAGGACCATAGTATCTATTTCTTGACATGCAAGTCAGGGATTTGATTAAAACTATATTATAATTAATGAAGAAGAGCCACATGATTGCAGTGTCAGTGTGTTTTCTTGGGAAAAACTGGGGTTTTTGATTGTTTTATTTAAAAAGAGATACATTTAGCCCAGTACATAATATACAGCCTGGAGATTATGTGTGTGTAAAATCTTTCAAACATATAGGAAAAGAGGATCTTGAACCAAGGTGGAAAGGACCATTCCAAGTATTACTCACTACTTTCACGGCTATCAAGATTAAGGAGCAGAACGCCTGGATTCATCACACTCGGATCAAAAAGGCTCCAAAAGCTCCTTGGAAGGTTACACTGAGCGGTAATGAATTGAAACTAAGACTCATCCGTGCAAAATAAATGTATTATGGATAGAATGTTAGGCAATATAGCCTACAGAATTTTAGTCAAAGTTTTATGTATGATCACATTATATCAAGAGGGGGAGTGAGCTACAATTTGGGCTAAA
>JAVHNF010098740.1:11363-21378 GCA_034783455.1 Micropsitta finschii | reverse complement strand
GTCTTCAAATACATCATACTTCAAAGTGTGTTCATGTAGCCAGTATAACTACTGTTAGTTCTCAGCCAGAGAAGAGGGGAATGAAATGATCAGATGTTTACTCATAAGCACCTGAGCCACCAAGAAAGAAAGTGAGAACTCAAAATATTATAGGAGAAACTGGTGTTGTATAGGATTTGGAAGACTCTTCTGACCATATTGATATAGTCATACTAGTTTTCAAATGCTTTGGGTTTGAAATGCATAGGACATTGCATAGCAACACTTCCCTTGGTTGTTTCCCCATTCTTTGCCACTAAGTTTGGTTACTATGACTTGTTACTGTGCCTGTGTTGCATCTAGCAAGTGAATCTTCTCCACTGCTATAAAAAGGCAGAATTTGTATTCAGAGTTGGTGCTTTGTTTTTTTTTGGGGGGTTTTTTCTTCTTCTCTAAAGAGAATCATTATCCTCTGTCTTGCTGCAGTGTACATCTCTTGGTGTGTGTTTCAGCCACCTTCACAGTTTGATTGAAGTTCATGAATGCAGTTACAAAGCTGGACACAGCTCCCTAGACTTCACAACCTGGCAAGGTGGTAGCTGTATGCCCTGGGAAGTAGTGAGAGCGATTCTCCAAAGAACTACTTTTCTGTGCTCCTGGACAAGTAAGCACGTCTAGATGCAGCAGTCTTGATTAGTTTGAGCCTAGGCTTGTCCATCAGTGGTTTGATATTATCGTTTGGTCTGTGGTATGGTTTCAGAATGTGACCAGAGTCCCAAGCTAAAGCTGTCTCTACCTGTCATTGCTTCAACAAGGGAAATCAGATCTTCTCATTTCAGCTGCTAGCTAGGCCTTTCCTCAAAAGTACAAAGTTGGCTGGTGATACAAATGTTTAGATGCCAAGTTGCATTGCTGGGTCAAAAAGGAATAACAGCATGTCTGGGTGTATAAAGCCAAGACAGGGAAGAAATATAAGACTGAAGGAAAATAAAAATCACTCAGTGTTGCACACGTAACAAAGGGAACGAGCATCATTTCTCTGAGTTCCTCTGAAAACCCTAGACCAGTTTTTAGCTTGTTTATGCTCCTGAACACTTGCAGAAGTCTGAGATCGTTTATGTTGGCATTTAGTTTTTGTTTAATTTTTCTTTATAAGAATTAAAAATATTATCATCTGTTAAGGTTTTTCAGCAATTTTCTGTTTAACAACAAAAACATAGTGAGACCTCACCACCACAACAACTTCACATAGAAGTTCACATAGAAGCCTGTTAGAGAATCCAAACTATTTTCCACACAGCCTTCTTTCACGAGGCATTCAGGTGTCTTTGTTGAATCTAGTGCTTCATATAATAGCAAAGCTTTAGTTCTTTAAGATTTATGTAAGAAAAAATTCTTGGCTTTAAGGAAAACAAACATAAATCCTGGCATGAGAACACGAGCTCTTACTGAACTGTTCCCTTCAGTGCGTCCCAATCAGTAACAGAGGTTGAAAGAATTTAAAAGTCATTCCTAAAATCAGTCTGGCAAACCCCGAAAGTGCTCAGGTTGTTCTGCGCTGTTTATCCTGCATCTCCCTTAATACTCTTTGAAGTCAGTTGTTTTTAGCATTGTGGACTGCTGCACAGTACCAGGTGACCTTGTAAGAGGGATCCAGCTGTGCTCAGGCCTAAAGATCTAGTCTTGGATTGCAGCATTTGTCTTGTGTGTTTGAGGTGTTGCTCATACTTTACTTTTAATTAATACTTTGGTGGCCATGCTCGTTTCTACTCCACCCATCACACCCACAGACTTCAAAGGATTTACAGCGGCACAACCTCAGTATTTATTTTATTTTATTACTAGTGTGATTTCCTAAGGAAACAAGGCTTGGAGAGGTTGTCTGTGTTTGTCTGGGTTTCTGCCCATTACCCCAACCCTCCTTATTCCCAAAACCATTGAGCCAAGGTCAAGAGCATTAGCAGTCCCAAAGATGTATTCCTACATGTTTCATGAGCACAGAAAAACATACTCAGAAAGATACCCAACTAATGCTCCTCTGAGGGGCTATGGACAGGAGAAGCTGTAAAGGAGAGGAGGATGCAAGGAACACTCAACGTGCTGCAAAGGCTTCTGCTGGAATTTCAACCTTACTGGACACCAGAAAATACAATTGTGAAACGCAAATCCCTAGGATACCATGCTTCGCTAGTTCTCCTTGGGAGGTACTTGTCACAGCAGTATCACTGGGATCTCCAGTGGGACTGTCTATAGAATAACCTTTCACACAAGGAGTGGGCAGGTAAATTCTATCAGCTCTTATCAAAACACTTCCTATGTTCTCCAGAAACACTCCAAACATCTACCAGCCAGCTGTCATCCTTACAGGATTTAAGTGTTTTAATCCATGTGAGTGGACAGATGGTCACTCAAGGTGCTACATTGATGGAATGGGCTGAGCTGTGTGCCACGAGCTTTCAGTTTAGTGGAATTGCAGCGCTTGCAAGCTGCAGGTGTTTGGTGGTAATTTGCAGCCAGCACAAATTACTTAGGGTACATGACAGAGCAAATTATTTAGGTAATGAAGCTGAAAATGCAGGAAGATTAGAATATTATATAGTAAAATCAGTCCTTGTTAATTCAGTTTGTGATCAGATATCATGTTGCTTTAAATACCACATTACATGCAGTACCCTTGTTTGAGTCAATGAATATGTATGAATATGTCAGTGAATATGTATGCCTCCTAATTTAATCAATATACTTACAAACAGCACTAGCAGCGATGTCTGGCACAAACTGTATCCCTTTAGAAGCAGGTTAGCCAAATTTGTATATGTGTCATATTTATTTCAGAGCCCTTTTGAATTACCTGCAGAAGTGTATGTACCCTGGGAAGCAGGGAAAGGCGAGTAGAGATGGGGTAACTTCTTGAGCAGTACCCTGAGACCCAGGGGATCCTGGCCGGTGTACGTACCCCACACTGAGCCTCAAGGAAAGCCTTCCATTCAGCTAGCAATTTTGGTTAGGCTGCTTTCCCCAGAAAGGCACTGGATTGGAAACGGATGCTCAGTGCCCATAGAGGTTTTAAGGAATAGAAACCAGTCTGGCAGGCTAGCCAGTATGTGCTTAATTTGATCTTTACTGAGTGAAAAAGGAACGTGTATACCTGGAGTTTCTTGATATTGGTGCTTTGAGAGCTGAAGTGTAGGAGCTGTGATGGGGAACTCCTTAAAAATGCTATTATCTGAATGTTGCCAGTGTGCACAGGTAGTTGGGAGCCTGTGTACCATGGGAGGGGATGGGAGCACTTCTACACAGGCTTACCTTTCCAGAAAAAGATGATTTTTGAACTCGGACATAGTAAGAGGCAGTAGTGTTCACCTGACTTTCACCTTCTAAAAGTTAGGCTTGCAATTAAGGTATCATTAAATTCCTTCTCTGGGGAGTGAAGAGGAGGCCTCTCCACTCCAGAGTTCATCTCGTTGGTCCAGAAGAAGGTGAATCATGTGCCTTCTCCCTTTTTCCTTCTTGCTTTCTCTTCTCCCTCCCTTTCTTCTCTCTCTTCACTCTAGGAGCAGACAAGGCAACTTCAGCTAATTACCCAACCTCCAAGATAGCTCAGGTCAGCTTGGAGAATATCCCCTAAAAGGCAGGAGTGGGGACCAATTTTTGCTTCTATGAAAGAACCCTTCCCAGGATACCAAATCTGAGGTTTCATACCTGTTGCACATTGGAAAAGATAACCGGATGGATGTGAATGCACAAGTTTGACGTAACAGTGTGAAGGCAGGAGGAAAATCCTTTTTCAATCCCAAGACACCAGATTCATTTGAATGAAAACATTCAGGCAGGGGAAAACTTCCGTCTTTGGAAAACAGTTTTTCTTCAAGATGGACTGGTCATACTCCGTCCTGGGTCGAGGCTCAGTGTGGCTCTCCCTAAATGGCAGAACTGGGGAGGAAGATGCCCCATGGTCTGTATGGCTCTACAGGCTCTTGTCCCATTGTGAGTCTTTGCAAAGAGTTAGAAAGGAAGGAGCTAAAGGTTCTGAAGAGCTTGTACAGAGCATTTCCTTACAAATACAGAATTAGTTTTATTCCTTCCTCTACTGCTCAGACCACACAAGGAACCACACAACTTTTCAGGATGCAGAAATTAATAGAGAGGGAGAGGCTGTCTAGAGCGGTCGGTCTGGGGAGGGAGCTTGAAAAAGGCAGGCAAGCCCAGGAAAGGTGTTCCAGATTTGGGGAAAGAAGTGCAGCCTGGAGTAGGAGGGAACAAGGTGTATTCTTGCATGTTCTTCTGTTCTAGATGCAAACAAAAGCTGGCATGCAGGACATTCACATTCATAAGCAATTAGGTGGAGGCAGTTGCCATAATTTAATCACACCAGAGCTACTTCAGACAATTGCCAGGTGAAGACAGTGGATGGAGAAAGAAGGGTTCAGAGCAAAAAACACAGGCTTTTTTTGCATATAAAACTTGGGCTCAGGTTCCTGTTCTGTCTGATTTTGAGCAAGTCTAGGAGTCCACACCCAATTTTGCTGCTGTAAAATGAGGATCAGGTGATGTTACAGCATCTGATGTTACAGCAGGAAGATTACCTGATGTTGCAGTGGTAGGAATAGCTACCAGTTAAAAATCACACATGCTGAGGGACCTCAGTGGATGTCAGGTGCCCTTTCCTATGGAGATAGTCTTGCATTTGACATGAGTTCTTAAGAACCTTTGTAGGTCCCTGCCAACCAAAACTATTCTATGATTACCACCTTTGGCCCTTTCTTGTCACTTCGTCCTCTCAGGAGCCATTTCTGTAGCAACTTGTTTGATACTTTTGGTGGGTGTCTGTGCTTGAGCTCACATTTGCTCCTCTTGGTCGTTTGTTTGGTCTTTCATTCCTATTCCTTGCTGGCTTTGGCACAGGACATCCTTGGTAGTATTCTGGAGCACTGTTATTTCAGGGTGTGAAAGATTCTTAGGCCTCTAATCTGGGAACACAAACTACATCTGTCACCTGGGTATCTGTAGTGGTTTCTAAGCAACCACAAGAGTTTATTTTTCTTCTGCAATTCATATTTAAGAAATAATTTGCTCATGCATGAACCAGAATCTGCCTGAGCACCACCCCGGGAGACAGAAATTGTAAACTGTAATTTAGGCTAATTCTAGTCTAAAGCATGAATTAGAGTATTTTATATAATCTTGGAAAATATGCCATATAAATATATGTAAGCACAGAACAGGTACAATTAATGTGAGCACAGTAGGAAGCTCTAAGTAACTCTGGGAATGTGAGAAACCAAGTTGGAACATATTCTTGACATGTAAAAATGTTTCCCACCTGCCTTGTTTGCATAAGAACAAGGTTTTAGCAAGTACATATTTGCATGTCAAAGTTAAAAGTGGGGAAAACATTTTCACCCTCATAAGAAAAATGCATAATCTTGGCAGAGGCAGTTTGCATTTAGTAAGTTTAAAGTATCCAAGTCCTTTCATGCTCTATGGAAAGTGTACGAACTTGTGACAGGGGTTGCACTGCAATGAATGATGTGCAGAGAGCACATCACATGGAGCAGTAATTGATCCGATCCCTTCCTGTGCGTTCGTTTGTAATCGGTTGTGGCAGTCCCCAGCAATTTGTGCTTCCCAGTTTCATCCCATTGTCCTGTATCCCAGAGTGAGATGGTTGAGGTTTTAAATGCTGTGTGCTTAATTAAAAGTGAGTGCTCTTGCAGATGGAAGTACTCTTGGAAGTTTAGAAGTACTCTTCTGAACTGGAGGAAATCTGGATTGCTGAAGCGATACCTGATTGGGTGCAGCTCCTCACACACAGTGGTTGGCAAACGCACATCTGGAGCCTGTGAATCTGTGGAAATTCTTTCCAGCAGTGATGCATCCTAGAAAATGCATTTGGGACTAATTATGGCACCTTTAAGACTATTAGTGACCTAGCTTTAGGCCATCACTTTGAAGGCATATTACGTTCCTTCAGAAACACTCTGCAAATGTCCTGTTGCTTAAGAAATAGGGATTGCATGGACAGGCTTTGTGGGTGATTTCACTCATGTGCTGGAGATTGTAGATAAACAAGGTCCAGTTGTATCATACCTGTTCAAAATAAGGCACTAATTATACATAGAAAAGTGAATGTAAAATGTAACACTGCCATGTATCTGATGAGATATTCATGACCACTCTGTTAAAGGAGCTGGAAAAAGCTGTAGGTTCACTGTAGCAGAGCAAAAAAATAATCTCACTTTGAAAAGACACAACCAGGAATCGGTAGATCTATCCCAGAATTTACCCGAGGATTGCTCTCTGGATCTAAACTGAACATTGCACAGATTTTGAGTTGTTGTGAATTTGCCTGTTGTCCAGCTTGCTGATATGAAGTGGGGTTCTTCTCCATGTTTTGGTCATAAACACCTGATGCTCTAGGAATAATTAAAGTAACACGTTCATTAAAGAGCATACACTTTATTTTCTCCTTGTATTAGTTCACTTCCTGCTCCATTGTGTTTAATGGGTTAGCTGGAAGCAAAGTGAAATTAAAACAGTTTTTGGAAGACTGCAAGAAAGATGTATTTCCTTCTTTTAGGCATCCTAAACACCTTTTTATTTCAGCCCATCCTCTTGTTGCTGGAGGGAGAGTGGGGGATTAAAGGTGAAGATTGCAAAGATCCTGATGATGGAAGCAGATGCACATGGTGTCCTGTAATAGTGTGGACATGACTGTTTGAATAGTATTCAGAGTACAGCCCAAGTTAAGCTCATGCATTGTAAGACAGAATGAGATGTCATTATATGTGTTGTCACCACCGTAAACTGGAGCAATAAAAGCTGTTTGAAACAGTCTCGCGTCTTGCGAATGGATTTCAGCTCCTCACAGGAGATTAACAGCACTTCTGATGGTTGCTAGAGCCACAGCAAGAGTTGTGTTTATGCTCCAGTTCAGAATAAGCTGGTTCAGGAAATCTGACATAGCTTGATCCTAATGCTCTTGTAGCAAAGACTGGATTTTCTTGGAATGTTTTGGTTATTGACCTGATGGGTACAGTCTGTGTTTGTGTGAGCATGTGCAAGCACATGTACAGTGTGGACTGCTGGTCTTTGATACTGCAAAGCACTGCCTCAGCCTGGTCCCATCCAGAAAGACTTTCTAGCTAAGTGACTGCAGCTATATGATCCAAAAGTTAAAGAGGAATTCCTGAGCCTCCTGAGCCCCTTCTTAAATCCATGTATTCAGATGGGAGGGTGCTGTGATTTAGAGTTTGCCACAGACTGAACTGAATTCAGTAGGTGTGTTTTATATGTCTGAAGTTCCATTTAAAAACTGAAGGGTTCATATCCTGTATCTCTTTGTCAGTGTCCAGCCTGCACCGACTCCCTTGGTTTCCGTAAGCTGACCAGAACAGTGCCGTACTTCCCGTCTTTACCTGTTTGGTGGTGGCTAACACACAAACACATGCTGGCAAGTCACTCCCAGGGCAGATAGGTGCCTTCCGGATTTCTCAAGCAAAGCACGCTTCTTTGCCTTGTCCCGTCTCTCTAGGCCTGGCCACTGGTGAGCAGTGGATGGCATGATGGGCACCGCTCTGGTGAAGGTGTGCTCACTGGCAGGCAGGGCAAACTCTAAAATTACCTTTTACAACCTCACATTAATAAGATTGGAAGAAACCTTTCTGGTGTTGTCTCAGCTCTTTGGCCAAACTCTGAACTCTCCTATTCTTTTTGGCTTTGAAATGCTGATTCCAGCCTTCCTGTGGGTTCTTAAACACCTTCTCAAATGACCCATTTTAATAACCCAAAAGCCATTATATAACGAGCAGCCATAATTTAACTCAAAGCTCTAGGGGACCCTTGCAGTTCAGCAATGAATAGTTAATGCAGTATAATGTTTAGCAGGTTATTAGTTTTCACTGTACAAATGCTGATCAGGGAATGCTTTTATAAGGTGTTTAAAAGAAAATGTAATTAACTGGTTGCGTGCTTCTGTTGCAGCTCAAATTGAAATTATTCCATGCAAGATCTGTGGAGACAAATCATCAGGAATCCATTATGTTGTCATTACATGTGAAGGCTGCAAGGTAAGCTTCTAAAATATTAAGTCTTAAAGCAGCATTTAATCCTTTAAAAGTGATTATTTTCCTTCCCTTTTTTTAAAGAGCAAGCATTGCACTGCAGTTGGGTTGGTGGATTCCAGTTCAAAGAACATGGAATCAGTTGAGGATTCTGAAGGACTGGGTTTATTTGGGTTTGAAATATGGCATTGTGTGACACGCAAACCCCACCCCAGATTTTGGGACAAGCCTCAAAGACCTTGCAGTTGTAGTGTGTGTCCTGTGAACTGTGTCTATGAGTTAGCAGAAGAGGTACAGAAAGCATCCGCTTCAAGCATACCACAGAGAATCTGTTCTGTGAATTCATTTGAGAGTTTGGGGCTTTTGAATCTCCCTCTCTGTTTTTTGCTTAGTGAATGCTGAGAAGCTGTGCTGCCATATGTGGGAGCGTTCTACTTCTCAGTTTTCTTTTGTCCTCTGCTACAGCTGCACATCCATTCTGGTTGGTATGGGAGATGTTGCACAAAACTGTTCAGTGCCTGTTCCTTGCAATGCAACCATTGCTGTGTAAAGTTTAGGCTTTAATTTTTTTTCTTCATTTGTACTTTCAGTAACTCCAGTGAACAAGGGTTACATTAAAAGCATTTATGTGTTGTTTAGTTAGTCTCTCACAAGCAAAAATTCATTCGGACAACACTAACTCTAGGCCAGAGCACCGTGAAGCTAATCACTCCTTTCTATCAGTGGTGCACAATTACAGTGCTAGCTTGGAGTGCCACAGTGTGCACAGCTGTGCTGTGGCTTCTGTTTTCCTCATGTGTGCACATGTTGGAATTCCGTGCTGATAGTTTTTCCTACTGCTAATCTACATTATAGGCGTGAAGAATTTGTGACAGTTTTCAGTCTGCTTTCCTGGTTTGCTCAATACTACTACCATCCTCAAACAGTAGCTTCCTTGCTTTCACATTATAGGGATTTCTTTTGTGTTTTTCCAAGGAAGATTTTTGTATTTCCATTCACACATTGTCTCAGTGTCATGGAAGTGTTGGTAAGAAGGAAGAGAAGGAACTAAAAATCTAAGCATGTTAGAATGATAACAGGGCAGCACTTTCTGCTCTTTGTAACTGCTGGTGCTGTGGGAAATGTCAGAAATGCACTAAACTGGGTTGACAATGAAGTGGTTACTTTTGACAGCTTTATGTGGTCAGGCAGCTTTTATCAGATTTCAGCTGTGAAATGGCAGACATTGGCAGTGAGAATTCTGCTGTATGACCATCCTGTCAAAGAGTATCGAGTTATGTTCAAGGTCTGAGACCTCTTTAATCCTTAAGCAGGCTGGGGCCGGTGTATCCTGGTGTACCTGAGCCTCAAGATCGATGACAAACCATTTCTGTCAACAGACTGAGGTCAGTGCAGCGCTACCACTCGCCTAGGCAAGGAACAGGCCTTTCTCAACATGGCTTGTTGCAGAACAGGAGCAGGCTGCCAAAGGAAAGGAAAGTTGCCAGCTGAACTATTTGTTGCTTCATCTTCATGCAGTTCCTTTACCTTGTCTTCTCCCAAGTCCCATATGTGTGAGAAAAGCGCCTCCAAAATGCAGGAGGAGGCAGTGGAGCACACTGGGCAGTTCTATTAGTAGGTAGCACTGAAGGTAAGAGACAGACATCCATTGAGCATCCCTCCATCAGGGACTGTGCTTTCCTGGGAATAAATGCAAATATGAGTTATTAGGGGAAGGGTCCTTCATGTATGTCCAGCAGTCAGAACATCAGATGTGAGCCTGACAGCAAGAAATGTGTGTGCAGCTCCTTATGTTTCAGAACAAATCATTTTCCTTGGCATTCTGTATAAGCTGAATTCTCTTGGAGCTTGTCGTGGTTTAAGCCCAGGCCATAAATTAGAACTTCCCCCCCACACTTTCTTCCCCCCGCTCCTGGAGGAATGAGAAGGAGAATTGAAAGAATGCAACTCCCACAGGTTGAGATAAGAACAGT
>JAVHNF010098740.1:0-11263 GCA_034783455.1 Micropsitta finschii | reverse complement strand
TAATGATAAAAGAAATAACAAGGAAAAAGAGAATACAATACCACCCTCCGACCGATACCGATACCTTGCCCCCACCCCACAGCCATCTTGCCCTTCCGGCTAACTCCCAGTTACCTCCCTGGGCATGATGTATATGATATGGAATAATCTCTTAGGCCAATTTGAGCCACGCATCCCATCTCCATCCTGCCCCCGGCAGAGCATGAGGCCTACAAAGTCCTTGGTCAGATTAAATATTCTGAGCAGTAACTATAAACATCGCTGTTATCAGCTCCGTTCCCAGGCCGAAAATCAAAAACATAGTGCTGCACCAGCTACTAAGAAGAAAAAAAACGACTGCTACTGCTGAACCCAGGACAGAGCTCTGCAACCCTTGGTCTGATGCTGAGAATTCCCCAGGGACAGACAGCTGGTGGGGAGGGGTGGGAGGAGAGGCAGGTGGAAAGGAGTGCTGAGCACACTGGAGCCGCTTGAACCTTGGAAGCAGAGTGTGCATGGGTAAGACAGATAGTAGTTGTTTGAATGAAGCTGGGCATTTTCTCCTCTTGGAGTAGCAGAGTGACATTTTCTAGCCATAAACTTTCAGGCAGGACTTGAAAGCCAGTGAATATCAACTTAGTTAACCAAGGTATTTCCCTTTCAGGAGGGAAATAACTCTGAAGCTCACTCTTTAATGCCAGAGCCCAGATGACCTGTGAGTGATGACAGCTAGGGCAGTGCTAGTGGGCACGAGTCACAGGAGGAGTTTAAACGATCATGACCGAGACAGCATTTAGAATGCCCTACTGTAGCTGATAGGTTTTGTTTGTGCTACACTTTTCCACAGTAATGTCAACAAAGTCTCACCCAACAGAAGTATTTTGGCTGGTGAAAAAGTTGGCATAGCTTGGCTTCTGCCGACAGAGCCAGGTGTGTATTGGTATGGGTTTTTTTCCCAGCTTTCTGTGGCTATGATCTCTGCAGGTTTGAGCATGCTTGCATTGCTCTTCATGTTACACTAAATCTTCCTTTTTAAAAGTGCTTTGCTTTGAAGACCTAGTTCCCAGTGCTCTGATTCCTGGAGCTGATGTTCTGCACCAACAGACCATCCTAGAGAAGTCAGTGAGATTCTTGCACCGGTGCTACAAACCCATCTGTGTGTGTCAGATGGCATGTTCCGGGCTTTAGCCATCAAAAGTGAGCAGATGTGCTGCTGCCCTCTCAAGCCAGGCCTGTCAAGAGTGATGTACAGGCAGCACCAGCAGCACAAAGTGGGGTGTTTTCAGCTCTACTATTTTCACTCTGGTTTGTTGTGAACTTTAATGTTACCTAATAGTAACATTAACTTAGGTGTTAACTATGTAAATACCAGTGACCACAGGAAAGGTAATTTATTTAAAACCTAAAGTGTTGTTTTAGTTGCAGAGACCTGCTTTGCAATCCTAATCTGTATCATGGATGAAATATCAGGTTCCTGTCAAATTGCTGATCCTGTTGCTCTTCTACAGGCTTGTGACTCCTGCATTTCACATGTTGAAAGTCTTCTGACCCATTTTCATTGTTAAATTGTGTTTCACGTAGCTAGAACTGAAGATCTGTAATGAAGCCAGTTGCTGTTTTGTGAGAAGTTCCCATTTCCTACCCCACTCTGATACTGGCTGGTTTATGAAGTTACTGGCTGTGCTTTGCACAAACATCATTGAATACTCCCAACTCATCCAACTGTTGAGCGGAATTTAAATCTACCTTTAAGAAATAAAACGGAACACCCCCTCTGCTTCCCTCCATCCAGTGAAAAACAGGTTTTAGCCAGGCTCTGTTTTATACTTTATCTGAGAGGGCTCCAGTGGCTTATTTACATAGAGTAAATTTTAAAAGAGCGGGTTTTTTTCTTTCCGGCCATTGTTGGTATCCTGTGTGCAACATACAGTGGAGAAAAGGGAAGATGAGATTAATCACGTAGGACTCAGAAATATGGGTGAAGAATGACACAAAGACTGTGTCACAACTCAGAAGTTTATTCTCCTCTGTAAGTTTGGAAATAGTACTGTTGCAGTAGCATTACTGAAAAGACTCGTATCTGTATGGAGCATTTCTTCAACCGTTAGTTCTGGGAACCCAGTAACAGCATTTTGCTATCTACTAGGGGTGATGCTAAGAAAGGAGACTGCTTTGTATGCAGCCATTGTTCTCATAGCTGAAAGCTGAATCCAGTTCAGCATTGTCAGAAAACACCTGAACGCTTCAGAAGGACATAGCAAAGCATGTAGTTTGAAATCAAGATTTTGCTCATGAACTATGGCTTTTAGTGTTCAGGTGCAGTTACTTGTGCTGCCAGTGCTGTCAGTTCATGCCCAGCTGACTTGCAGGCACCTTAGTGTGCCCCCTTCTTCCCTTGCCTGCAACACTTGGTCTCAAAGCCATCCCTGCAGGACTGCTGGGAAAAGATTTATAGGTACCAGCTTTTGCCTCTTGTCTCTTTTAAGACCAAAGACGGTCTTGCTCATTTTAACTACCAGGAATGTCTGTGTGTGTTACTTCAGAACAATACCTGCTGTATTGTCACTTCCCACCTTGCATTACTTCTGGTCATTTGTTTCCTTTGTTCACTTTCTTCACTGGCCAACCTGCCATTACTGTAGTGTTGCAAACATGCACCTGAATTCAGGCTTTGAAGTTCTTTATTTTTAAGTGTTTTCCTAGCCAATTCCAAGCAAAACACCTTGGAGATGAGCCATGTTACAGCATGGGTGACCAGGAGCCCTATGTAACCCAATGAACACAACCTCACTCCTGTCTTTAATACATCTGTAAAATGGAACATTTTGTCTCTGTTTTCAGTAGCTCTGTAACTTTGTTGACCCATACTTCATTACCAAAGTTTTTAAACAGTGTTGTCCCAACACTCTCCTCCCTTTACAACTAAACTATGCGTTCGTTGTTTTAGAAGGGTTAAAAAGTTGATCTGTCTTTCATAGGACAGTGTATTTTTCTGGTGTTTCTTTTATGGTTTGCTTTAGAAAACAGTAAAAGAATGATTCCCCCCCACACACACACTAATTGTTAATTGCTCAGAATATTGCAAAACTTAATGATACGTGGAAGTCTTTAAGTATTAGCCATAAATCATGGGATTATGAAAAAGCTTTTGTTGTCATAGGCTTGCATACAGTCATTCCAAAACGTCTGCCATTAGGATGCAGCGAGGCAGCTGTCAGCTGTTTTCTTGTAATTAACCAGCCAATGAGCAGCTAATTAAGACATATGTGTATACAGAAGTGGAAGTGGGTATGGTAATGAACTGTAGGAATCAATTCATTAAAGGAAAATTTGTCAAAAGACCAAACATGAGATCAGCATTTCAGCCTGTGCCGCAGTGGAGAGGGAGCCGGGGCTTTGCCGGCTGGGACTCTGGGAAGCACAGTGGGCTTTTCCCTGCTGTGGAGCACACAGGCCTCTGCAATACTGAGCACTGAGGTTACTGCAACTACTCAGAGACTGCAGAAGCTGCTATTTACATTTCAAAGTTCGTTTTTAACAAGTTGTTATTCGAACTGACTTGCAGATGAAAAGTTCTTGTGCCCTTTTTTCCCAAACTTGATTTCTTGGCAGCATCTGAAAACCCGTATATTGTGTTGTGTATAAATAGGAGGCTGAAACGCAGAGATGAAGCTGTGGCTTGTAATCTGCTCTGCTCTTCTTCTGGCACTGGGCTAATACATCTACATTAAAAAGGGAGACATGCAAAGCTCAATGAGGCCTCGTTAGAATCAGCTGGATCTTTGTGCTGCCATCAGGAGGAGGCAGGGCTCCGTGCTCGCTGCCAGAGCCATTGCTCAGAGCCGTGTCCCATGGTGGCTTCTGGAGTGCAGCAGCAGTTCTGTTCCTGTGCTGCATCCAGAGGGGTCTGCTCTGCTCGTGGCCCATTAGGCAACCACCTGCATGTAAAGTAATGGTTTTCAACATGCATGCCATGGAGAGCATGTGGCCTGGGCTGGTTTGCATAATGCTTGGATGTAGACACGTGTACCAGGCATGCATCCACCTCCTCCTTCCTCGTGGTAAAATTATAGCTAGCTCTGTGCCTCTGGCAAAAGCCAGGGAATAGAAGAACAGAATGTGGCGTCTCTCCCTCTCCTAATGAAGGGGGAAAACCCAACTGAGGAAGAAAATCTATTTACTTACAGAAGGCTCTTGTAATAGGGGCTTCCCACATCTTACAGTGATAGGAGAGCCCAAGGTTGGAAAACTCACAGGCAAATGACAATAATATAGAAGAACTCTGAGAGTAAACCAGCCTCAGTTTAACTCCATTGGCAGTTCAGTCCTGAATCGGATATGGGTATGTCTGAGCTCTGGACAAGCTCAATTTTGTTTCTGAAGTTTGAGGCAAGTGGGTATTTTTGCTTTAGCTTCTGCTGATGTTTTCAGCATGGCCAGATAACAGTGTAGGGTTTGGTTTTAAAAGCACTGTACTACATCTCCTGCTTGTGTAGTGCAAGTGCTTTTAAAGACCCCGGTTTCAGGCAGTCCTGCTCTATTGAAAATTTAGCTTCAAGCTGTAACTTAGCAGATACATTGTACACTAAAATGTATTGAGCAGCTGTGTCTCTAGGGAAAACGTGGAAAAGCAAAAAGTCTGGTATTTTCCCCATTATACTACTAAAAATAATCCTCAGCTTGACAAGACCATTCTTAATGAAGGGAGATATGCCAAACTGGCAATGCAGACTCAGTGTATGTCTCAGCTAAAGGAAACTGTATAGATCTTTGAGGTGATCGAGCCAGGTTCATTTTACACGTTGATTAAGTTGACTTTCAGGACCTCAGTGATGGCAGGTTTTATGCAGTTCGTATGTGAGCACATCCTTCAGTGTTTGGGGAGCTGAAATTATCAGGGGCTGACAGTGTGGAGATGCAGAACCTTGGTCAGGACATCACTGGTCAGGTCTGCACCCACCACTGTTCTGCTAACGAATCCCACTGCATTTGCACGTGTACTCGCACTGGAGTGACAGGCTCCACTAAGGTGCAGCCAGAGCTGGCAATTCAGCTGTCTGCTACCTAAGAGTTGGCTCCTCCAGGGGGATCAGTCATGGTGCTGGAATGGTAGAAATTTCCATGGTGTTTCAGGTTTTCACTCCCCCAGAGCTCAGTAAGTGCAATACTTTCAGTCTCACTATTGGCAGACATTAAAGAACAGGTGAAAGTTCAATCCTATAGAAACAAGAGACCAGAATAAATGGATGAGAAATGATGCACAGGAAAACAGGATAAAAACAAGGCATCTGCAGTTTCCTCATTTTTTATATAATCCATGTTTCCCCATTAAAGCTTTACTAAAAGGAGCATAACGGATGAAGACTGGTTCCTCCTCATACAATGGAGCAGGGGTCTTTAGCTCTGTGCACAGCCATGGTTCTGCCTGAGGGAAGTTTGCTGGGAAGTCTCCTCTTGTTTTAGTTCACCGGTTCTTTGAACAGAATGTACATGTGCTGAGGGGCTCCAGGATGGGGCCTTCGAATGAAGGAGGAACTGGGAAGAGTCCAGCTGTAATTACAAGGTGCCCAACATTTCTGAGGAAGTGTTTTCTGTGCAGTGCTGTTAATGAATCCATTATGTGGCAACATAAAGCTAAAACACTGGGCTGGAATGACTGTTTCTGCGGCATCCCCGTGAAGCAGGTATTACATATGCACCAGCTGCTGTTTGGGCAGTCTGTGGCTAAAACGTGCCATGCACTTCAAAGCAACATGCACGGTCCTGACGGAGAGACCCAAGTTGTGACTACTGCCAACCTTGCAGCACTCACTTTGCTGAGAAAGGGGTCTGCCCATTGCACTTGACTTAGAGAAGAGATAACACATAAGATGTGTTTCAGCTTCCTCCCTCCTGGCAGATCTCAACCCTGTGCTGAGCTGAACAAAACCTCAAACCCACCAGCATCAAACTAATTAAGAAAAAACATCTTTAAAGCTTGCTCTTTGTCAGAGGCCCCACTTGGCATCATGCACTGTGCAAAACACAGACATCCCTGAGGGAGGCTGGACACCGGGGCCTGCCACTGACATCTCCAAAGAACAGGGCTCCTGAATCCTCCCTGTTTTGGAGATCCGTGCAGACCCACGGAAGACAGGAAATCTGGGTCTCTGCTTAGTTTTGTCTCATTTGGAAAGGATCAGTGTATCACATGTGATGTGGGGTCTGTAAAACCTGTGAAAAAGGTGTAATTCCTCCTTGTGTCACAACACTTCTTAAGGAACTGTTTCCTACCGGTTACTGAGATTTGTTTGCTTCTAGAAGAGAGGGGAAAAAACCAACCAAACCCTCCATACTTTCCTCAGCTGACTGTAGTGCACTTGAACTTCAGTGTCTGTTGGTGTGCTGCCTTTCCGAGTCTTTCCTTGCTCCATCGCTTGGCAACTTCTTGCCTCCTGTTTTGTGATTGTTACAGGGCTTTTTCAGGAGGAGTCAGCAGAGCAATGCCACCTACTCCTGTCCCCGGCAGAAGAACTGTCTGATCGACCGGACCAGTCGAAACCGCTGCCAGCACTGTCGGCTACAGAAATGCCTTGCTGTGGGGATGTCTCGGGATGGTGAGCTCTGCTGACATGCACCTGAACTGCAAAAACCAAACAGCATTTTAGTGTGTTCTGCTAAAACAGCCTAGGATTTAAGGTTCATTGTGCATAGGGCTGACAGTTGAGATCATCAAGAGGGGTTTATTTGTTGTTATATATTCACATTAAATAGCTATGAATTGGGGCACGTATGAAGTTCTGGGGTTTACTGTTTTTCCTGCTCATCTGGTATGGTTTTCAGTTCAGAGCTTTGCTTCTGGTCACTTCTGGAAGACGCAGGATTTAGTCTGATGCTAACGCTTTCTCTCTATGTCCACTCCAATCGAAGTACCACGCCACAGCAGCAGGTAATGCTGTGGTTGCTGTATCAGCACAGATCAGAACTGCTTCACAAGACAGAAGTTTCAGTGTTTGTGTAATGAATTATTGGGGAAAACACAAATTGAAAATAGCACCGTGGTTTTTCAGAAGTTCTGAAGAAAATGAGTTCCGCTGCTGAGAATAATAAGCTCAAAATTACACCCGGTGTAACAGGGAAAACTCGCCTCTGTAAAATGGAAGCTTATGGAACCCAGCTAGAACTGGATTTGCAGCAGATACTTGCGTGTCTCTTCCAGAGATGTACCAAAGCTGCCATCTCCTACCCAATTCGAAGATCTGACTCAGTTTTTCCTCTGCTAGTGACAGCAACACTGCATGTTCATAACGCACATATGCGTTACTCTATGTACAAGAGGCCTGATTAAGAGAGTAACTTCTTAAATTACATTGTCTGAAGTTTTTTATTAGGCACGAAACTAAGAACCTGAAGCAGTTGGTCATGTAACAGCTGATCCCTCTGACAGGTTTGCTTCCCTGTAGAAAAGCGCAAGGTGACTGTCATCTTCCTAAATGAGGTTTCTACAGCTGATACGGGCCCTAGAAATCACATACTGTGTTCTTAGGAATTCCCTGGATGTTGCAGCCCAGTTGCCTCTGGCTTACACTTCCAGTGAATACTTCTCAAAGTAGTAACAATTTTGTGGAGAGATACATACACACACATATATATTTATATAGTTTTAACAATGATTCACTGGGTAAGCATTTTTGCTTGTCACAGTAAGCTGCACTGAAAGCAGGTTCTGTGGTCCTTCCTATGTGCTTTGGTCCAAGTATCAATAAAGCTTGCTTTTGATACTCTCTGAGAGAGACCCCAACATGTTTAGACCTAACTCCAGGTTCATGTTGTAGGAAGGGTGTGCAGCTAGCAGGAGCTGGACAGTTCATCTCAAGCCTGCATACTCTGTCTTGCTTCTGCTTTTCTAGGTAGGGTTTGAATGCTGAGGACATGCATCTGTCAACTTTGGTGGGTGTGTAAGAGAAAATTCTTCTGGTATAGAAGTGGGAAGTTAATGGGTTACTCTAAACCAGTGACTTCTAATGGTCTGTTTAAGTAGCACATTTTGATGGTCTTTTAATGAGTAGATCCTGCAGCTATGTTACCTGTAACTGCAGAAATGGTTCTTAGGTCTGCCCATTCGGCTGATTTGCCTTTTATACTTCATCTTTCCATGTAGTATTTAAAGCCCCAAGGCAATGAAAGTGCACTAGTGGGTTTGTAGCAATGTAACATGTTGTGTGTCTGTGTTTCAGCTGTAAAGTTTGGTCGAATGTCAAAGAAGCAGAGGGACAGCCTGTATGCGGAGGTGCAGAAGCATCGAATGCAGCAGCAGCAGCGAGATCACCAGCAGCAACCAGGAGAGGCAGAACCACTAACACCAACATATAATATCACCACCAATGGGTTAACAGAGCTACATGATGACCTCAGTAATTACATTGATGGGCATACCCCTGAAGGTAGCAAAGCAGACTCTGCAGTTAGCAGCTTCTACTTAGACATACAGCCTTCTCCAGATCAGTCGGGTCTTGATATTAATGGAATCAAACCAGAACCAATATGTGACTACACACCAGCATCGGGCTTCTTCCCGTATTGTTCTTTTACAAATGGGGAGACCTCTCCAACTGTGTCCATGGCAGAATTAGGTAATGAGAGAGAAAAGCTTCCGTTGTAACTGTCTTAATAGTAACCCTTTGGATTGAAGTGACACATGTAGCCAGGCAGTAGTGAGAATGCTGCTTCGGCAGAGCTGTGGGCATGTGTGGGCATCCTCCTGTGATGGGCAGAGTACCCTCACCTTGGGGGCATGGTGAACACCTTACGGAACTGGACTTAAAGATCCTGGGAGCTTGTGGCTGGTCAGCTCTAGAAGCATTGGTTTTGTTGTCAGCCCTTGTAACAGAACCCTTTGAATGCTGATTAGTGAGCCCATGGTTAGTGCTGAGCAAACAGAGCGTTTCTTTGGCTGCAGATTAGTTTTGAATGTTTTATCCTCTTACCTCATACTCTTATTTTCTAACAAGAAGTCAGGAGGCTGATTTTCTGCTCTTCACCTGTACCTGGGAAACATGAACCTAAAGCACCAGGGTAATTGGAGGCAGTTCTCCTGCCACTGGTCAAAAAGAATCTGGCCCCAGATGCTATAGAACATCTTAGGAAGTAGCAAGTTTTGGTGATACCCCTTACACCGACCACGTTAATGAGCACATTTTACTGTCAGTTCTTCCCAGACTGATACGTTAGGGCTGAATTCCACTACCATGACTTGTCAACATCTGAGGTTCGAGTCAGAGCATGCTGTGTGAACTGGCTATTAGCAACCTGGAACAGGCCAGCAGAGAAGTGGCTTTAAGATTCTGTTACTTAGCTAAGCAGTCAGGTGCTTAGAACTGATTTTGCTTGCTTAAGCAAACTTTTTGCTAATTATTCCATTATGAAAACCTAAAAATAGTTTGCAAATGAGGTGTTCCGTGTTAAATGTATCTTTTTGCAAGCTTTTTGTTTACTTAGAGACAAATGGATAATACAAAGTTTTGCTTGTTTTAGTTTATGTTTGAGAATTTTGCAGAGAGGAAGGGACAAGAAGGCTTGTTACCTTTTAATGTCCTCACCACCTGATGTCTTTTCCTCTTAATGTCCTTCTGTTCTCTGCAATATGATTTGTTGTGACAGACAAAATACTGTGTCTGGCTTGAGTTCAAATAACTTCAGTTACAGATAAGTAAAAATGGGAAGAAAACATGAGGGTAAAGGCTACCAGCTTTGCCTCCATCAGAAGGTTGTTAATGTTCTTGTGGGAGCCAGTGAAAAATCTACATTAAACCCACAGAAAAAAGAAAGGCTTTTCCTTCCCAGACTAGATGCTGAGTTTGGAATGCTGGCCTGAAATGAGTGTGTCATGTTGCTCACGCAGTGCTTACATTTAGACCCTGCAAAGCGTGATTTAGGTGCCCAACACTGACACTGCTGAACAGTATTTGGAGAATGTTTGTTTTCCAGACTAAGGTTTCAATTTAGAAAGGTGGGGCTGCTCGATGAAAGTGTTTATTAGGTGTGTGCTGAAACAGAGAACTGAGGCTTATGAGTAACATGGTAATATTTCACCTGTGTATCCCACAAGGGCACAGGGGTAAAGCTGTCAGGTGCTGCTGGTGAGAGCAAATGTTTTAAGTACGCACTGGTAAGAAAAGAAATTTGCTCTGAAATACGTGAAAGCTGTGATGGCAACCAGAGTATAAGCCACCTGATGCTCTGCCTTGCTGATGCTCAGGTAGCAGGTATCATCTGATTTTAGCTCAGCTGGATGCTCAAGACTTTTCAGGTTGTTTCTTACATCAAACTACTGATGCAGTAGGTGTGCACTAAGCAGTCCAGCAGTTCCGCTTGTACAGCTGGGTTTGGTTGTTACCAAACCAAGTAAGTTTCACAGCAGACCCAGCTCCAGCCCCTCAGCAGCATGACCGTTCTGGTTCATTTCAAGCCTTCCTTTTCAAGCTGCAAAAGCACCAGCAGCAGCACTGCGGGAGACAAGTCACCAGGGCTCTAAACCAGAACAGATGGGTGTGAGAGTCAGGGTAGGTAAGAGAAAGACGAGGTAAAGGTGGAATTCAGATATCTAAATGCTATTCACACCTTTAGCAGGGTTCCTAAAAGTTTAGAGAAACAAGTTTTATTAATGAATATAAGTCTGCCTCACGGGTCTTTTAACCAATTGTAGCAGCAGAAAATAGTTTATTTGGAATTAAAATGTTGCATGGAAATTTTAAATCACGTGCAGTTAATGGAGGGACTACTCTAAAGCTAGAGAAAAGAACCCTTGAGTCTTCAGTGTGGTGTTCAGGACCTCTAATGGTGCATTTTCCACCTGTGTTTTTAATGACGTGAAAGCAAAAAGGAAACTCTTCCCTCCCTCCACGTGGCAGTGTCCTGCTTGACCGAACAGCACACGGGTGCTCACTTTCTGTGTGTCTTTATTAGACAGCTCCCGTTGTGTGAAGCACAAACGGCTTTTACAGCTGTAGTGCCTGGCTGGCAACGCTGCGCCGTGCCCTGTGCGTGGTGCTCGGTGAGGGCGTCCCCACGGGCTGCTCGCTGGGTGCTCGCTGGGTGCTCGCTGGGCTCTCTCGCGGGTGGCTCCATCCCTGGTGCTCCCGGGTGGCTCCATGTGTGCCAAGCTGCTGCCTTGCCCCGCAGCGGGGTTCGTTCATTCACAAAACCACCCGAATTCAACCCAAACCCGACCTCTGCTCGGTGCGCGGCCGTGGAGCGCCTCCTAGCGAGCGGCGCGGCAGCAGCGCCCGGCCCCGGCTCCCGCACC
>JAVHNF010098657.1:0-13593 GCA_034783455.1 Micropsitta finschii | reverse complement strand
AAATTCTTTACTGTTAGGGTGGTGAGGCACTGGAATGGGTTGCCCAGGGAAGTTGTGAATGCTCCATCCTTGGCGGTGTTCAAGGCCAGGCTAGATGAGGCTTTGGGTGGAATGGTTTAGTGTGAGGTGTCCCTGCCCTTGGCAGGGGGGTCAGAACTAGATGATCATAAGGTCCTTTCTGACCCTAACTATTCTATGATTCTATTCTATGGCTCAGGACACTCAAAACATCCCTATGAGCTTTCTGGGATGAGAATATCCTGACCGGCCCCATCCTGAGCCGTCATCTGTGATGCTCACTGACCAATGGGCTATGGTCTCTACTGTATCTAAGTCTAGGGGCAGTACTGGTGCCAGTGATGCTCAGATGCACTAGCTTTATCCCTACAACCAGTTTCTGCTGTATCTCCACTTAACTGCTATTTCTTTTACTGGTTAGGAAATTGGTATTTGTCTCTCTGATGGGAGTGATGGTGTAAAGAGAAAATCAGTACTATTTGTGAAGTTCTGTGTGAGTAAAGGGGCAATCCCTCATGCCTGTACCAGCACTGGGAGATCATACACAGAAACGCAGGCAAGAAAAGCTGGCACTGTAAATTCCTAACCAAGTGATGTCCAGGCTGTAAAAGAATTGGTGAAGGATCAGAGACAGCATTTTTATTGCTTCTGCATCATCATTCTCTGCCCAGGTCTGTGCCTTTCAGTTCCCAATAGCTTTATTTCATCAGATGAAGCAGGATGTGTGTTACTCTGAACTTCCCAGTTCTTTTTCAGGGAAATACCTGACTGTCACTCTGCAGAGAGGAGTAAGTTTGCTCTGCCTATACTGTGAAGCATGTCTGAAGTAGAAGCAACTCACCAGACATGGTCAGCCTGGGTCCAGAGCCAAGCTAAAGCCAGTGGGTGATACCCAGCTTCCCTTGCAGCGCCTACTTGTGTCCAGCCACCTCTGAGGCCAAGTGTCATAACTAAAAGCTTCCCCAGGCACATCCTATCTGAAGCAGCATCACAAGGACATGCACCAACAGGTATTAAGATGGGCACTAACAACCACTGCCAGCTTGAGGAACCCATCACTTTATCTTTCCATTCTCTGACTCATCCTGTCACAAACACACCACACAAGCTCCCTGCGGCTACCAGCATTACACCGTGACTCACTGGTAAACCTGCACTGCTCTCACTTCTAATCCTCCCTGCCAGGCTTTTTATTATCTGCTCTGCTGCCTGTGGGATAATCATCTCAAGGAAGAGCCCTGATGGCCTGCATCTCCAAACACCTCTCCTCTGCATACCTGTGAGCACCAGGACATAATTAACTGCAGCAGCTGACCCGAGTTCACAAACCTGGCTTGTAGGGAATAGGAAATGATCAATTCGCCCTGCTTGTCCTATTCTGTGGGATCAAATACTTTTATCCTTATGGTCACAGAATCTGCAGACTTTTTATTACATATTAAAATCACAGTTAAGCAGGATAACACATTTCTGTTCTTTTGCTAGTTTGGTTTCACATTTTAGTGCTTTCTAACTTCTATGAAGTGACAAACATTTTTGTTTTAAGATAAGGAAGCATTTGCTTATGCCTATGACCAAAACTCTGGCCCTGAAAGGGTTTAGATTAAAGCACATTCATTCAACACCCCATAGGAAAACAACAGGCTTGACTAAATGATTTTGTATGTCTGATCTCGAAGACATTTGGAAACTTGATTATATCAAAGGCTGCAATTTATGAAGTCCATTTTCCCCTAATCTAAAGACATGAATCTATATTTTGGATGAATACTTACTGAATTAAATAAAGGAATCCAACAATAAATCCTATTTATTACACATGTAAGTACTCTCACATAAAGCTATGAATAATGACATGTAAAAAGTCATAGAAAAATGAAACATGCTAAAGGTTAACTGCAATGTATCTTTCACCATCAAGAAATTTTCAAGAGTTAGAATATTCTTGACATAAGGTCAAAAGCAATTATTTGCTCCTAAGAAACAGGCCACCACCTAAGCAATAAGATGTACAAGACTGGGCAGTGCCTAATTCCCAGGAATCTGAGCACGTTACCTGGCACATGCTCAGGTAGCTCCATTCTTGGTGCAAGTAATTCAAGAAAATGGAACTGCCTTCAACTCTGGTTTACCCCCAGGTAACCCTAGCAGACCTTTGTTTCTGCAGAGCCACATGTATCAAAGACAGTAGTTACTCTTGCAGGGAGCCAGGCAAAGGAGGCACAGGGCAGAGACAGCCAAAAGCTTTGTCTTCTGCAGGACAGAAAATTCCAAAGACCTGTTTTATGTACAGAATAAGAAAAAAACCAACCTGGAAATGTGATCCAACATAATGCCTGCCCCTAGTGCTTCATTCTGACCAGAACCTCCCAAAAGTGTGCTCTCTTTTTTCCAAGAAACATTTTTAATAAAGCACCACTTTCCTTGAGCGTATTTGGAAATACTTTCTACCATTTTAATTCTGGTAAAAGAAAAACTCATTACTACTTTAGTCCTTATATTTTTGGCTCAAGGAGGGAATAATTCCTAGTTTACATGTAAATTGGCAGGACAAAATCATCTCTCTCACTATGAGTTCTAGCTTTTCCTTTTATCTTCTTATTGTTTCCTTCTTCATCTCTACTGAATTCTCTGAGCTTACAGGCACTTAAGGCATCAGCAATGGCATTTTCTCCTTTGGTATGCCAACCAGGAAGAGCTGTATCTTCATGGGGGAAAGAGAACAAGGTGAGTTTTCCTCCATTCCCATTTATCTTGCAGGTGCCCTGCTGGAGCTCTCACAAGCAGATGGTTGAAAGTTTCCACGTATGACATGAGAGATCCCTCACTGACTCTTCAGATGTCCCACTTTTCTTAATCACAAAGTAAGATGACCTTGGCCCTTTTAACTCGTTATTTCCTGCCACCAAATTAGGTTTCATGACTGGGTTCAAACACTCCAATTTCCAGCAGGAGGGTTGAGAAAATTCACAGCAACCTCCAGTTTCCCTGCAAGTGGCTCAGACTTTCTCTATGGTCTGAGTACCAAATAAACAATTTAAATAGGATTCCAATGGAAACCCAAGTAACAGAAGAAAAGATGAAGGAAAATGGGATTCATAGATGCAACCGTTTATCCCTATTTATGTTTCAATTCTGACCCTTTGAAAAGGAGAGCCAGAAATCATAGTCCAGTTCATGGCAGCACTGATGAAGCGACACAGTGACTGGAGCACATCTCATGCTGGATGGTGCTTACAGTGTCCCTTGTATGCGTTAAGCCTCATGCTAACGGGAAATCTCACTCCTTGGAAATTTTGGTAACTAGGCATTCATGCTACTTATTCACATGTACTAAACAAAAAATGTACAGTGATGTCTGCCTGACTTCTCACTGTCCTTTGCATATCTATCTTGCTCAGGTACTGTTTTATTTAGACAGCTACAGTTGCTCTTGTATCTGCATGAAGCAGAGTAGCAAAGCAGCCAGAGCCCAAGCAGTATAGTAGAAAGAGTAGAACGGCCTGGAAAGTAGTCTGTCCTCTCAGCAAGAATTTCTTGCTCCATAACAGCTCAAATCAGTCTGCTGCTGTTCAGCACATTCGGCAAAGTCCATCAGCTTCTGCAACATGCTAAAGGGACACAGGTTTGCAGACGTACCCATGAGCTTCTTCATTGTAACCAGTGGTTAATCAGGCAGTTAAACTGAGCAGTTTGCTTTGGAAACTTCAAACAAAACCCAAAAATCCCCTACAATGAAGTTGATCTATTAAGTGCATTAGGGAGAACTGATTTTTATCTATTATATTGGTTTTTAGAAGCTGCATTAAAGACAGGAAAAACTTCAACAGCCATGCTACTCCAAAGTGCTCTGAAGCCCCTCTAAAGATCTGAGATGCCAGCACACCCCTCCTGCAGCCTTCCTGGGGCACTAAAGAAGAGCAGATCCCCTCACTACCCATCTGCCAGCCATTGACCAGTCTAGACAGCTCTGAAATAGATAATCTTCTTTGCTAGCCAGGAGGCTTGCTGAAAGGTGAAAGTAAAACCTAAAGAGCACTTCAAAGTTGAGTCTGACTTCAAAAAGCCCTGCTGAGGGACCTGCACCTGCAGCTTCTCATGTTTTTATGCAGTGTTTGACTGTTTATCACTAAACCATTCACTCAACCAGCTCTGCACAATAAGCCCTTTAATGGATCTTTAGGCTGAAAGAGTTCAGCCTGCAGGCATAAAAAGTAAAAATGTAATCTGTCTTTCTAAAAGAAAGCTTTCATATACCTTAAGCCACTACAGTTTTAGAGGTTGTTACATATTCAATCTTTCTTCCTTCCTGTGGACTTTTCAAGACTTAATAACTCTATGAGCTCCTATTGACCAAGCACAGCAGGTGCATGTACTGGAACATCTCATTGGAGTCTAGGATGAGAAAACCAGTTCTGAAAATCTACTGCTGGAGCACCATGTGCAGAGTCACACAGGAAATTCTTCTTCTCACACATCTGTAAGTGTAAGAGGCTCTAACTGCAGAAATATCTGCAAAACTTTCAACCAGCCAGATCCTCAATGAATTGGTGAAACATTTATACATCACGGACTTGACTCAATCTCATTAGATTCCAAAAACTAGATTGAAATATGTAAAAAGCTTTCTTGGCTATCTGCTCATACTTGTTTTATAGCCTCCATTACCATAGCATTGGAGTGCTTCATAATTTTTATCGTATTTATACTCACAGTACCCTAGGGGTGGAGAAATACTGGTTTCTTCTTTTTATAGGCTGGAAGCTGCAGCTTTGAGAGACAAGAGTCTGATCCACTAAAGAATACAGGACCTGTAAGGACTAGGCTCCAAAACCGAGACACTCAAACTAACACTCCTAACTGTTCCTGAAAAACCACCGAGTCCTTACCCAAAAGTTTGTTTCAAATGTTTGGTGCCATCACAGAATCATAGAACGGTTTGGGTTGTAAAGGACCTTCAAAGTTCACGTAGTCCAACCCTCCTGCAATGAGCTGGGACATATTCAACTAGACCAGGTTGCGCAGAGCCACATCCAGCCTGGCCTCAAATGTCTCCAGTGGCATTCACCACATCTCTGGGCAATCTGTGCCAGGATTTTAACACCCTCATTGTAAAAAATGTCTTCCTCGTGTCTAGCTTGAATCTCCCTTTCTTGGTTTAAAACCATCACCCCTCCTGTTGTCATCATACCTTCTGTGCACCAGAGTGCTGTAAAAATAACTCACCAGAAGGTCAATGCTGAGGATAGAAATCTGAAATTATGAAAGCAGCTCAAGTCAGAGGATCCTGTTTAAGGCGATGGGGTACATCCACATTATTTATCTTAACAAATAGGCCTCTATGGACCATGTAGAAATCTCCTGACTTTCTCTCTTGGCATCAGCAGCACCCAAGGCCAGCATGAGTCTACTGGAATATTTTAAACTTGCCTTACCTTCTCAGACACTTAGTGGGCAAAAGTAACAGAAAGTTATAGATGAAAGGGATATTATCTGGTTGTGTGACTGTCACTTAATGGAACACTCCCTCTGAGTAATTGCATAAAAAGCAATTTTGTGGGTTTTATTGAATAGCTCAAGATAATTTAAAGCTCCATAAAAGGATAGTGAAAAAAAATAACTCTTTTACAGGAAGACACGTCCTCACACAAGGAGCGCTAGAGGCACAACATTTATGAATGTGTTTTCATTTTAACTTTTTTGGAAGACATTGAGACATTTTAAAAGGAGAAGCTTTTGTTCAGACAACCCAATTATTTATACCATAGCACACACATTTTGAATGTTGTGCACATATGATATGTAGCTGCATTTGGTATGCAAGCGCCATACGTAACATAACAGAAAGGAAAAGCCCTGTTCCAAAAAATATTCCCCGCCACATAAGAAAAAGAGATAGAAAAAACTTCTTTGTGCATGAAGTCTCTCTCCTTGCTCCTGTATTTACCATTACATCACCTACCTCCAACTCATACACTTACCAATTTGAATCAGACAGGTTGTTGCCCCACATACTCCTGACAGAGGACTGTTGCAGAGCTACACCAGGACGTCATCAACGTCACCTAAAGAGCCAAATTCTTTCTTTGGAAGTGGAGCAATAGAATCAAGAGATTCAGACACTTATCCCCATCTACCTAGCATCTCCTTGGCTGATCTGAAGAGTCCATCTTGTACCTCTTGCACCCCAGCCCTCTGCTTAGCCAGGTAATAACAGAAGTTATTGAAAATGCCACTAAAGATGAAACCACTGAAAACAGCTGAGACAGAAGTGTCCAAATTGGTTTGGACTGTTTCGCTCTCTGATTTAGCTTAGTTCCTTTAGTTTTCCCTTTTAAAGGAAAGATCAACACAATTTCTTTCTTCAGGTGAGGATTTTGTGAGCAGTGCTATTGTTAATCTTGTCAGGGAAAAACACCCCAAGCAAACAATGACAAACATAATTCAATTCAGTTCTCATAAAAACCATATACATGGCAGAGAGCCAGTTTCTGATCTCATACACACTGGGGCAAAGCCATAGCAACAGCACTGCTGGAGCACAAAAGCAGATCCTGCTGTGTAGAAGCTGGGCAGCCAGTACAGCCTCCCTAGATGGTGGTTTGCAGCTCGATGCAGATAACCTTTCTCAGCAAATGAAAATGATCTAGATTACTACTTGAGTGTAGGAGCAATGTGTTTATGCATCACTGAAAGATCTTCTTGTCTCATTTAGGCATTTTGCTGTTAAGATTTTCAAGCAAATTCTAGAAAACCCAGGCATTGGTTTGATTTAGGCTTTGATACTATACTAGGTTTCTTAGGAAAGCAGGCCATGAGATACCAGGGTACTTACACACTTGCTTCAGGCAGATGTCAGCAAGACTTCCAGGTGCTGGGATGCAGAATGATGTCAGGGTCAGGCTCACAGTCCCTATGCTCCCTAGCGCAGCAGCTTGGCTAAAGGCTCTGCGCTGAGCCATCAAGATGCCACAAAGACTGAGCATGGGCAGCGACTGGTGTGAGCTGAAAGATGTTCTGGGGAGTGCAGCAGTGCTCAGTGCTGAGTCAGACCGAGGGGGAATGACTTACCCAGGAACTTCAATGAAAGACAATATTTCTTCTCTCCAGCCTGCCCTTGTGAGTGCAAAGGACCCTTTGCACCTTTCTAGAGAGCAGCTGAAGAGGTTTTAACAACGCAGAGTTTCAAAAGGCTGTTTTTTCTCAACGTTTCTCTTGTAGCAGATGCTTTGCTCTGTGCTTGGAGCACAAGACACTGCGTGCCATTGCAGCAGCAGCAAGTGCAGCAGGAACTACAAAGAAGGCTGGATGTAAAAGAGTGCCACATTTGGGAGGGTAGGCTGGCCGCTGGGCAGCAAACAGGACAGACTGACTCCCACTTTAGCACAGCAAGTGTCTGCACACTTGCTGCCCTACATGACTCTCCAAACCAGAGTGACCTGGTGTTTGCTCTAGGTCTGGGTGGGAAGAGTAAGCAGGTCACTAAGTACAAGCAACCATTATGTGAACATGTATCATAGAGTAAGTAATTTTTCACACTTCACTCTTTCAAGAAATCAAGCTCGTGTATCATTGCAACAGAAGAAAGCACAAACATGCTCAAGAGACACAGGTACTGTTATTAATTTGCCATTCCCTACCACCTTGCTGAGCCTCTCAGTAGTCACTAAATGGCTTACCTTTCTGTCTCTTTGCTCCTAAGACCTTGCACATACTTCCCTGTGTTTTAAAAGATGGAGCTCACATGCATCTGGGCTCATCCTCTCAATTCAAATCATCTTCCAGGCTTGCAAAGGTGATAACTTCTTTTCAAATAGCCTCATTACGGTGATATGTAGCATTTCTTCATGTGTGTTTCCATCTACTCAAAGAACGCATACCATCTGTAAATTCGGTGAGAGCAGGAGAGCTACATAAGAAACAGAAAAACAAGGAACTGAAGAGGGCATTTGTGTCACAAACAGGCCTATAAATCATGGCTTTAGTCCTAAGTTTACCAAAGCAGCTGAGACACCTCATACACCCACACTAAGGTATCTATCTAGCATCATTTTGTGACCCATTTCAATTGACAGATCTGCATAAAAGTCTTTTATTCTGAACTGTCGGGTTTAAGTCAGACTGAGTAGTAGGCAGCTACAAGAAAGTTGACTAATTCAGGACCTAATGACATTTAGGTTAGAGGGAGCAAATATCATTATTTGAGATAATCCTAAGAACTGAAGCATGTCCTACCTTTCTGATGATACTCGGATGTTATTTTGCACCAGATTTTAGAGGCTGTGCAAAGAACAAGAAATTTGCTTGCATAAATTTAATCCAGAACAGAAGAAAGGGTGTCTCCATTCCACAAGCTGTGGCCCTAGCATGTATTTTTGCTTTATAGCACCAGAGACCTCTAATCTTTCCATGAAAGCCTATAAGGGGGCATTCAGGGAATGTCCTCTTGGTGCCTACGCTGACAGCAAGCCTGGCAAGTCAGGGGAGGGAGGAGAGAACATCTCATGCTTCTTGCATCCTCTTTTCTTTAATCTTCTCTCCTTAATTTTCATAGACTTGCAAGTATGCATTTGCTGTGGGTCACACCTACCCACTAACATATATTTGGGATCCAAAAAGACGTTAGCAAGTTTGCATGGATTATAGCATTTTTCTTAGAGAAGGCACAAATAGTTGACATTATAATGGTATCATTAGCATCCATAAAAGTCGTTCATTCTAAGAATAGCAACAAGAAACAGAAATATGGAGTGGGAGCTTATAAAATTTTATCAGTTTTGTCATCTCTTTGGAGAAAAAACTGCCAACTGGCCTCAAAGCGTCATCCAAGGGTGTAGTAAATGCTGGAAAGTAAATTTTCCAAACAGTTTTACTCCAGCCTCCTCCTTAGAAATGTGAACTATTTCCTGTCCTCTTTGAACAGCAAAGCTGAAGCGTACCACCAGAGGTAAAAATTCTCTGGTTAATTAATGAATTAGCTAATTGCACTTGGCTGTGAAATCTTAGCATTTAAGTACAAAGCAGCATCATTCAGTTATAAATAGAGCCAACCAGAGTACAGCATGTATACATTTGCATAAAGGATCTTAAGAAGGTGATGAGTAGTAATTAGTACTGGAAGATGTGCAGTTCATTAAAATCAAAATTGATTGCAGATAAGGGGTAGAATTTGGGGAAAAAGCCCAAAGTGGACTGTATTGAGCACTGTTAGCCACAAAGAGCACATTTCACAACCAAGAGTCAAAGTTTAAATCCAAACTCACTTTGATTCAAAGTCCTTTAGCTGTTGCTTAGTTGCATGCCATGGGGCTGCAAGCTGGTTATTGTCCAGATTAGTGAAGAGCAGCTTGCCAGACAGCCCTGTCATGCAGCCCTTGCTCCAGTGTGAGGCAAGGCTCTAGAGACTGTTACCTGCATAGCATCCCAACATCCCAGCACAGCTGATAGCATCCCAACGTTGATGGCTGTCAATCTGTGGTTCTTTGTTTCATCAATATATTACACAGAGCCTGCAGAGGTCACTCAAGCTTGCAGGGTTTTTTAGGTAGCCTAAAACTTCGGTAATCCATGTTCAGTAACGCAATGTACACATTCCCTTAGGTCTGTAATCTTAATCACCCTTCTAATATTGTGCTGTTGATGTGGGATTTAGGTTTTTCTTTTATCACTTTTATTATCACTTTTGTTCTTATCTCTGCTGTTTGAGTGAGTAAATGCTTTTGGATCGATCCAAGTCACTGTTCTTTTTCTTCGCAGCCTAACACCCATCTTTATTCTGTGCATCTCTCTCAAGAGAGGATTAGATGGTAGATTTGCCTCGTTTTTACACAACAGGTAAATACAAAGAATATAAAAGAGCCATTCAGCTGAAATGGCTTACTTCTCCCTTTGTGCATTTTCCTCAGGACACCGTCTTTCTAACCTACAGGTCAACCCTTGGTAAAGGCCTATGCTGAAAGTAAGGTATGGCATAAATGACCATGAACTTCTTGAGACCCATACATCTGCTCATTCTCCCAGCTGCAGAGGTACACACACATCTAATAAGCAAAGCGTGCATCCATACTGTTTGCCGTTTGCATCTGCAAGTTAAGAAACATAGATCACCTTGAAAAATACCCAATAAAATTACAAAGATACATTAATAAATCAGTTTTGTTGTGGTGGTATTGAATTCACAGCAATGGAATCAAATATTCAAAGCAGGAGAATCAAATTTATCAAGATAAATTGTTTCTCAATATGAAAAGCTTGCTCAGTAAGAGGAAAAGTGCCATGGATTTCCCTTCCTCTGAGACACAGAACAGCCCCGCAAAAGGCTTCGGCAGTGTTCACTAGGATGAGTTTCTTAGAAATTTTATTGAGTATTGAACACAACCCCTTCATGGAGGGTTGATGACACAATGCACATTTACTACAGTATCCTACTTCAGATAGCAAAACTACACTCCTACACTGGAACAAAGCCAGCCAGAAAATTAAGAGTTTCATTGCTACTGATAGATGTACATTACTGTTAACCTTTCTCTGGAAATACATGATCATTTATCATCATCTTCAATAATTCTGCAGTATGAAGTAAGCTGAGGCAGCCAGTGATCCACATGAACTGAAGAAGCACGATGTTCTGATGTAGTTTCCCAGAGCCTGAGGTTCTCAATAACAAACTGAAGCATGAACTCATTGTCAATTTTCTAGAAAATTCCCAAACTTTTCAGCTGACAGCCTGAGAGGGAAAAAGAAACACACAGGAAAACAAGAAATTCAAATATCTCACATGTTTTCTGACTGCTTGAAGATGGTCATGATTTTGACTGTTTGAAGATGGTCATGTTTAAATACACAGCTCATCAAGCAAAATTGTCTCATTCTGTTTGGGGCACTGCATTTTCCTCCTGGTAATGTGTGATGTTTCTACTGCCGATCCCTGCATTGCAAGATGGTCCTTTGTTCCCTTGTTTCATTTTGAGGAAAAAACCAAACTCACTCATGCCCTTCAGGAAGCTATTTTTTCACAGAGTTTTTGAGGCAAACCAGAAAGTGCAGACTTGATCAAATTTAATTTGGAAAACTAGAAATAACTGTTCCTGCAAATATGTAGGGGGAAAATAGACTGCACCTTTCTGATATGTGAGAATATAAGAAAAGGTGGAATCTAACTAGAATGTCCTTGGCCAGCTCCAGATGCAGTTAATCCAGTTTTGTAAGTGGGATTCTTGGGTAAAATCACTAGAGACACAAAAGTGAGGCATGAAGGTGAGAGGCAAATGTTTTAGCGTTCTTTAGACAGGAAAGGTGTCAAAGTCAACATCCTACCTTATTAAGTGGGCAAAGATTTAACCCAACAAATAGGAACCCTGTATGACACAATCCCATTTTGCCTACTAAATAGATGTCCTGTGTAGCTCCCTAAGTAACTGAGAAATCAAAGAAGCAGATAACTTCAGCTCTGATGTGCCAAATCCCTATCAATGTAAGAGTGTTAAATTGCACAACACCACAGATGTGGCCAACAGAATTAGAGCTCTTAATAAGAAGAACATAAATTGTAGCTGGCTTTTAGGCTTTCCACAGATCCAAAAGCATGAATCCCATGCATTCATCACAGTATGAATGGCAAAGCTTTTTTTTTCATAAAGATAAGGGTAAGGGTTTGGGTTTTCTTTGCATTGTCACTATATAACAGCTTTGACATTTGCCCAGGTCTTAAGCTTCAGGGCAAGTTATCTTCAGAGATATAACCTATTATATCTCTGGAAAGACAGTGATTTGGAATTTAAAATAACTTTCCTTTTTTTTTAATCTCTCTGTCCTTCACTTTCCTTCCAATACAGTATTTGTCCACAAAAGTGCACTGCCCAAGGGGTCAGATTAAACACCTCAACTAGCTAACATTAGTTAATTTCAATGCATGCATATCACTCCAGTTCAGTAATATGAATCTATGTAGTTTTGACTTATTAAAGCACAGTCTGACCTTAAAGAGATATATTCCTTCCTATTGCTAGAAACTTTGTGGCTCTGTAGGAAAGAAAGTAAACATCACAGGGTTATTAAACCTCTAGGTACAACTGTGAAGAATAGGTACTTAGCAACCAGAAGCAGAGGAGCACAAGATGTTCCATCCTAACAGAGCATTTTGCAAGGAAATACGAAAGCTCATATCTACCTGTGACATCTAGGACAACACAGCTGATTTCCACAAACAGCTTCAAACAGGAAATTACCAGATTTAAAAGCCTAACGTGTCTTACAAATATAACTCAGCCCCCTGCATTCCTTGACATTTGTCTCCTTACCATCACCATCTATTCCAATTGGGTTTAAATGAGTAATCTCAGCTTTAAAAGGTTGGTTCGATATTTACTGTGGTTATTAAGGTCGAGGAGTCAAGAGATGAGAACGCTAATTTCCGCAAGCAGATTGCCTGACATTTGAACAGGATTGAAAATTCTATCAGTATGACACATTTTTCTTAGCAAAAAGTTCATGTAATTTCTCAGACATTAATCAGCAAGTCAATCCTGAATGACAAAGAAATGACAACCACCTGGATCCTCTACACCATGTCATACAGTCTCGAGTGTTCATGCAAATGGGAGTTACAGATAATACAGTAGAACATAAATCCAGGATATCCTCCTGTACAGACCTCAAATCTGATTGGGGAAACTATATGGGAATCTGCTTAATGGAGGAAATAAATTCAAGGATGCAGCTAAGTGACTGGTCATAAGAAGCCATCACATAGGCACAGGAAGAGGAGCAAATGTGTTGGGGGCCAAGAGAACCTGCTGCAACAAGTTGTACCCATGTTTCCACTAAGGCAACATGAGGTATGGGAAAGGAAGGAGTATTCTAGGCCGTGGACACTGGGATGCTACATGTCTAGTGAGCGTGACAGTGTCTCAGAGGCAGCATGCTGTAAGACCAAACCAAGTTTTTGCCTATTTCCAGAACAGGGCACAAAAAGTGGTGTAGGCATTGGGGCATGCAAGGACTGGTTGAACTTCAGCACTCTTTAAGTACAGCTTTTTTAAGTTTTGCTCAGCCCTCAGTATATTCACCCTCACTTCCTTTGCTGCCAGCAGGTGTGAATCCTGCTTTTTCCAATCCCACACCATTTCAGAACCTTCAACCACAAACTAAAGCACACTGAGAATCTTTTTGGCTTGGCAGGAGATGGAGAAATACACCCCTCAGTGCGTATCCTTCAAATGGTTATTTAATGAGTCTACTGATGTGTGCAAAGGCATGTGTCAGAGGAAATAAAGGCTTTTAAGGCATCCACCTCATTGTTCAATAAACAGACATATAGCACCATGATGGTTCCTTCCTTGCAGGATGTGTGAGTAATATGATGCTGGGAATCACACGTAAACCAGACAGCTCTTCAGCTGCACTGTGAACAAGAAGCAAATAGGGCATGCCAGGGAAAGAAATAGATCAGACACATGAATGAGAATAATCTCAGGGTGAAGCTGATTAGTCCTTTTAGAGACTTAAGTTGAAAAAGTTGAAAAAGAAAGTTGAAAAAGAAAGCCTTTAAAAGAGCTCCACAGTTTCATGCATACA
>JAVHNF010098649.1:0-10996 GCA_034783455.1 Micropsitta finschii | reverse complement strand
AGCAGTGATATACAGTGCCTTTTGTTGGAGGCTCTGAAACCGGTGCCTCCAAGACTTCCACAACTCATCTCTTACAAACATCAGTGTGTGGTTAAGAATTCAAGCTGCAGTTCCACAGCTAGAACCTGTCACAGATTTTGCACGTGCTCCTCAGTTTGGTTTTCAGACACTGCCTAGCGCTGCATCCAGCGGTACTTAACCAAACACCACTGCTCCAGCCCCAGGAGTTCAGACTCATGCAAGATGAGGATGTTAAAGTTGCAGCATACCAACTCATGGCAACTTCTGCTTGGTACAGAAGTCTGATGTGTACAGGAAAACAGCTTGCCAGCACACTGTAAGTGGATTTGCGGGCTTTGTGTTCTTTGGTTGCTTCCGTGTTCATGACAGAATCATTGCTTGCTACTGTGACAACAAATATAATCCTCTGTTGAGATTTGCGATTAAATCACCAGCAGCATTATCCAAGAGTGTCTGTAATTCTACAGAATCTGAACAGACAGACACAGTGGAGGGACTCATTCAGCAGTTACACTTGTTTTCTATATTGTTTTAAGGTCAAATTTTAATCCCTTAAAGAAAAACAGTGATTTCTAGTTTCTGTGCAAGACAGCATTTTGTGTGGTATTTTGTGGTTTGCGTTTATTATGCCACAATGATCTACTCGAAGTAAATACAGACAACAATCAACCAGGATGCGTTCCAGTACTGATTTATTGTCTACTACCAGTCTCTCCAGCCTGACCCATGATTATTGGAAAAAGTGCTTACTCTCATACCTTCCACTTTCCACCACATTCAACATCATCTCTTCCTGCTTTGGAAAAGCATCCTCCTCACTTGGACCCAGCCTAACCTGGAGGAGGTACACAGCAACACATATCTCCGAGTCATACAGATGCATGCATGAATGGGCATCAAGCCCACCGCATGCCTGGCTTCGTACCATACCGTCCAACTGCACAACACCCATGTGGATGGGCAGCAGAAGGGAAAGCAAAGTAACTGCAGCTACCTTTGAGAGAGCCCAAAGCTGAACATGTGCCCACCATTACATGAGTAGGTTACTATGATTAGCCTCCTGTCATAAAAACCCTCCCCAAATATAACTGCAATGAGCTGGTGGTGAGAACACTCTACTTCTCTATAAACTGTATTACAAGTTTCATAGAAGAAAATAAGCCAGAAGCGTAAAGAAGTATTAAGCCAAGAAGGTAAAACCAAAGAAATCAAGATGTTTCATAATCCAAGTGCCGTAGTGAATATATTGCATTTATGCATCTAGCTTCAGAAACAGCTACTACTCTTGCCTCCGGAAACATTGACTAATCTTCAAAGCTGTCTTAACACACAGAAGATCTGCCATTAATTTTAATGAGAAAAGAAAAAAAAAATCTTCAGACAGCTGCCAACAGTTCCAAGTAACCCGCAGAGTATCTTGCCAACAGAGGGACTGCCTGAATGGGCATCCTTAAAGAATTTAATTTAAGCTCATCAAAAGGTTTAGCCTGCAGCTAGAAAGAGAGAAACAAATTCAGAGTTCACACATTTTCACGTTTAACTTCAGCTCGCCATTCCCAGACTTCTCACGTATTTTCTACCCACAATAAAGTTCTGAGGATTGCAGCCAAGTTGAAAGTATCAGCACGCCTGGCAGAGCTTCGAGTCTGAAAACCAAATATGTGGGGTTTCACCTAGCATTTAGAATCCATCATTTTGCCAAGCTCTTCAGAGGTAGCTTTTCTCCAATTTTAACTAGGCTCCCTAGCAAACATCCGAATCCATGTCAGGTCAGATTATCAATGCAGATGGCTAACCAGCAGTCTTGCTGAGAGCCAGCTAGGAAAGCGCACCCTACCACGGCAAGAAAGGCGGCAACTCTGGACCTGCGTGCCCAGCTGGTGCTCGCACCCTGCAGCAAACCCTGTGCATCTCTACCTCTGGCTGGCACATGCTGCAAGGCTGCTGAGGACAGGAGGTGGCCTCCCAGCTTCTCCCTGCAGACAGGCATGCTCAGCACTGCTTCAATGGGCCAACCTCTCCAACCGGCCCAGAGAAGGAACATCAGTTTTGCCAACAAGGTGGCAAAGCAAAAGCTGTCAATCCACATACCCACATAGAGCATGCCTAAAAAGACTGTTCAAAGTTAAATGCAGTAAAAAAAACCCAAATTAATTCTGAGTTAAAGCAAATAATAGGAGTATAACAGATATATCTGTGAACCAAAACAAAGAAAAACTATTCTTTACAGGCTTCCTTCCTCTCAACTACCAATTTGCAATGCACTGCACCTTCAGAGTACTTCCACACCAGCTCTGCTTCACTGCTGTAGGAGTACGCACCATTAGTTCACTCTGTTTGGCCAACAGGACAGCACCCGTAACAGCATTACGTCGCTTGTTATGATTACTTCTCACAGTCTGCTACCAAGGAAATTCTGAGCTTTTGAAACCTCTTTGATGTTGCCTCTGTAAACACAACCACGAGTGAGTCCTTGAAGCCCCTCAGCTGGGGAGGATCCAAACCACTCTCCATGCATTAAGCCAAACAGTTGTGCTGAACTTCCCAGTGGCAAAGTGAAAGATGATTGTTCTCTGGAAATGGGTAAACACGCCTGAAATTGTGACTGAATGCCCAAGTTATTTAACCATAATTACACATATAGTTTCACACCACTTAAAACTGAAGAAGTATCAGTTAAGTGACTCTTTAGTAGCAATTCTAAGGAACAAGTAGAACTAAAGTTGACACACATCCTACATACTATCACTGTCTAAATCCTTGTCTTGGCAGTGGCCTGCTTTCTTAGTATCAAAGCCCTTTCTCACATAGTCAACACTATCATGCTAAGTACACTGGGAACAAAACCTATCTAATAGTTCAGAGTCAAGCCTCTGCTCTAGAGTTAATGTTAAAATCCTTTTGACATTCCAAGTATTTGCCACAAGGTATTTCTGTATATGCAAACACAGGCAAGCAGTTTGGACTTTGGTAAGCTCAGAAGGTGCTGAGATTACACAGTAGAGGAAAACAGTTTAAGAATGATGATCCACAATCTGAAGAGAAGTTTTTCTGAGAGGAAAGCAGTGCAAGTCTGTATGCTCTCTATCTGTGAAAATCAGTTACCTGAATTTACCTTTTACCACACTCCTGGTCATCTGTCTCAGCTGTGGATGCCCCATTACTTCAAGTGTTTAAGGCCAGGCTGGATGGGGCTACTGAGCATGGAAGTGGAAAATGTCACTGCCCACTGCAGGAGGCAGTCAACTAGATGATCTTTAAGGTCTCTTACAACCCAAACCATTCTGCAATTCTAAACGAGGCCTGATCACATGCAACTTATGTACCACTGCTGTTCCTCAACGACAATCTTATTGACAGTTTCTTTCTCCTTCCACTGGACAACTATTGCCACATATACCTGGGGCAATTATTAGCAGTTTCCTCATACGTACCCTCCCTCAGGCCTGGAACTTTAAAAGGAAATTGGAAATCTTTTCTTAACACCCAGTGAGGTGTCACAGCTTGTGTTTACTACTACCAAAAGTCACTACAGCACTTAATGTAAGTATTTTTATGCAGTATGCCTCATTCTTTCTCAAGAACATCAAAGAAGCAAAACCCTTTTCACTAGTTATTAAGATTCATTATAGCAAAAAAAAAAAAACCCAAACAACAAAACAAAAAACCCAAGTAGTTCCCACACACATTTATTGGCCAGCTAATACACTATTAAAATATCCTGCATCATTAAAATGATTGCCTACAGAAGAACAGTTTTAATAACCCAACTGTTCATTAAAGAACCTCTGCCACAAGTTTCCAGTGTTAAGATGGAAAAAGCGGATTTCTTCCACAGGTACACCTAACTCTGATGAACATAAAGCACAACAGTAAAGATTTTTTTTAAATACAGTTATTTTCTCACCACTGCTGTGTGAAATCATGGAGCCACAGCAATAACCAACTCGTACTGTACCTTTAATTATAAGTTCACTGGTCCACAAACGTGAGTGTAAGCCCTGAGGGAGCAGATTTCAGAGGAAAACAAGTCTGGAAGTGCCACAGGGGCCATTCCTATGCCTAAAATGTGAGCTATGCCTATAATGTGGCCATTCCTAGCCGGCACATGGATGAGCCACTTCCATGCTTGTAAGATTACTATGGGTGTTCTCTGCCACAAAACCAATTTAAAGTATCTGCCATAAACAGCAGAACCAAGGTTCAAATTTGCTTCCTAAAGTTCTCAATTTTGATCAAGCAAACTGAAGGGGGACAATCCAACGAACAAAGCAGCTTCCAGCTCCACATGAGATTGAGTCCCAGAGACCATGCCCTAAAAACAAAACACAGCTGATATTTTATATGACATTGACAATAAGCAAAAAACTAAGAACTTCTATGACACATTAAAGACAACGATAGATAAGGAAAAGGAGGAGGATGCAGGGGCTCTCATTGCAATGATGCACAGCCAGCCCCAGCCAAGTGCTCAGGCCTGTTCCCCCTCCCACTTGCCAATGTGTTGGCTGCAGATTTTCTTTTGCATGTGATACAATGTGACTAGAGGATGTCCTGTGCCACACATACCACAAACCAGGAAGCTGGATTATTTAAAACTAGAATCTAGAGATTACAAGCATTTGCACGCTTCTAAAGAACATGATGTGGCACACTAGAGAGCAGAGTGTCTCTGACTGCTGTACCATGTAACACCTAAGGTTAATAGTGTTTTAAAAAAAAAGATACTAGGGTAATGTTAACTTTAGATTTCTACAGGAAAGGCAACTTTGACACTCACTTAGGAATGTTCATAGATTTAAAACAAAAAAGAACAGGCATTTTTTGGCACAATGATATTTTCTGTTCCACACAGGCTGGATGTTTTTATGTACTATTAAAAGACCACTTGATTAACTGTGAAACAGGATGCTGCAAGCTTCTAAGTTGCCTCTTGCACCAGAAAGTAAGACCACAAAAAACAGCCTGAAACCAAACAAGCAACATCAACAACAACAAAAAAGTAGCAACAACAACAACAAAAAAAACCCAACATTCTTGCAACTCACCCTTTCTCACACTGTTAACTAATATAAGGTGTTTGTACAGCAGGAAGAGGAAGCCCTGTGGCAAAAGAGGAATTGCAACAGACAACAATCCCGTGACAAGACCATGGCAATTCACTTGACATCCACAGAAAGACATTCACTGTGAACAGAATATTTATCAGAAATATACAAACAGCAGATAATTTAAGCTTTGGGATCAGGAAGGAGGAAATCAGTGCTTACAATGGCAATGGTTACTATTTAAGACAAACTGCAGCTTGTTTAGGAAAAAAAACCCCAACAACCAACCAAAACAAAAACCCAAACAAAACAAACAAAAAATATCCTTTCCAAACTGCTTTCAACTGAATTACAAAACTAGCTTTTGAAAAAGCACCTCACTATAATTTACAGCAAGTCCTGCACTGTCATACACGCAACACATCCAGCAGCAAAGCTTACAGGTAGGTCAGGGGTGCTGCACTACAACCTTATCATCCAGCCATGGAAGAACAGAGCTGAAGCAAAATGATCAGTTACTGGAGAGGTCACCACATCATGCACATTTTGAGAGCTAGAGGGTTTAGATGTAATTCAGTTTAGGTTTTCCCTGACACAAGGATTAAAGCCAAGAAGAAAAACTAGTTTCAGGATTGTCAGCCAAAGCATCTAGTGAAGGAATAAACATGGAGACTCTTCAAGGACACCCATCTTGTTCAAGTCAAGATTTAAGCAGTTGAATTTGCATGCATGAGTGTACTCATTTGAGAGGTTGCATATACACACTCAAGGCTGTCAAGCAGCACGAGCTGATGCATTAACATCATACCTTCAGACCCTTCCCCAGAAATGCTATTATGATAAATAACAGGTGCAGCTACAAAACACTAAGAAAGCACTAAATCTATCTGTAAACAATCAATGCACTGTCTCTTTATTTAACCAAAGCTCAGACAGAGAGGATGAACAGGCAGACACGTGACAAACAACCAGATGATACATGAGTGCTGCTTCCCCACATGCTGTAAGCAGGCGAGTACATTGATTAAGACAGTTCCCATTCAGATGCATCCACACATGCCATGTTTGGCAGGAGCCCTCACGAGGAATTTCTGCATGAAAGAAACCCAAAACCACATTCTGTTTGGGGTATTTTGCTGGGGGAGGAGGAGACTAAAAGTGATTGTATTAAAATGACAAAAGCTCATATGTAAAAAACAATTTTGGAAGGCGTCAGGCTATGTTGGCTTTGTTATAATCATGAGATTCCCATAAAAACCTTTAAAATACAGCAATTTCTGTATTCCATACATTGAAGCAATTTGTACAAAGTGAGAATGTGAGATCACCAGAATACTGATGATGCCTTTGTACAATGACTTGTCTGATATTTCTTTTCAATAAGAGCTATTATCAACAGCCAGGAAAATACAACTATTTTTGGTGATTCTATTTTATAATACATACAGTAAAAAGCTAGTTAGAAAGTTTCAGATGAACATTAAAGAAACCCATGAGTCACTTGACAATTATTTAAGTGGTTTGGATAGAGGGACATACATCTTGCAGCACGTGGAGCTTAAAGAAACCACAACAGGTTGTCTATTCTTGTTGCCCATGTAAGTGTGTCTCTGCTTCAAAGCTATCATGCAGCATCTTGTTCCACAGAATATCTAAGCTTTGTAAAGTAAGAAATTATCTTAAAGGGACATCTGCTGCCTCTCTGTTCTATCAGGTTAGCCAAATTTCTTGCAAAATGAGAAAAGGACATCACCTTTCCTGTACACCACAATGCTCTCTGAACCTACCGCTTCTTTTATCAGTCATGGTCCTTTCTTACCTCTGCTTGACATTTTCCACATGCATATGTGTCTTTCACCAAGCCTCACTGTCATGTTTTAGCAGACGGATGACCAAAACTTCACCTGTGTATATGAGGGATAGTAGCTGTACTTATTTTATGCTGCTGGTGAGCTAGATTCACCACTGTTATAAAATGTCCTAGATGTAGTTTCTGATTTTAAATGGCTGACAAACAGGAGCCTCAAACTGTGTGCATCTGAACTCAAACCCATTTCCTTAAGATGCAGCTTGTTATTTTACCATTTTGAAGTTCTGCAGACTGTAACACAACATCACCGATGATATCATTTACACATTGCTACTGCCCTGGGGAAAAAAAAAAAAAACAACAACAAAACAAACCAAAAAGCAAAACAAAACCATGCAGGCTGTAAAGCGCAGCAAGACATTAATGCAATAGCTCGGTACCTGGGAAGAATCATGCAAAAGAAAAAGCAGCTTTTTTCACAGCCCAACCTTTCATTAGGAAGAAGGAAAAGGCTTGAAAGAGTCTTGTATCTTCTAATCAGAGGCTACACCTTTGGGACATTCTAGTAAATATCCTCTGGCCTCTCAGAGAGTCTGAGAGGGGCTGCTTCAATTCTTGCACTAGGAAGGGCTGAATAGCAAATGTTCATTTTAGTTCTTATTTAACTTATAAGATATGATTAAAAAACTAATGGATAAGGAAGGGAATGACTCTAAAGTAGAGAAGAAAGACCAAAACAAAGTTTAAAAAAAAAAAAAAAAAAGAGCTAACAGGCAGGAGTGCAGTGGCATGTTTTTCACACTGCCTCATACAATTTATTATCAAACCTATTTTAAAGGCCTCCAAATTTCACTGAAAGTTTCCATGAAGAAAACAACTTTCTAAAAGCCAAAGATGCTTATTGTGTGCTATGTCCCGACACTGACAGGAACAGTCTGATACACAACAAAAGGGTCATTATGTCTAATTTCACTAAACAAGGCTGGGCAAGTCATTCACATATACTTTCAAATAAAACTGTCATGTTTTGCCCATGCTTGCTTTCTACACCCTTCCTTCTAAGCAGATCTCCCTCCAACATGAATTTCTCAATATTTTCCTCCTTATTCTTTAATGTTTCTTTGTCCCTGTCAATTTTCCTTTTTCAGCTCTTCTTGCTTGTATTGTTTCTTCCCAGTCCAGATAAATGTCCAGCCTGGAAAACAACCAACCTGTTCCATGTAGCAGCAAAACAGACAGCAGAAGACAAGTATTACATGCACGTATGAATACATATGTATAGGTAGTTATGCATGAAGTGTCACGATTCATAGGCTTGTGTGTGTGCTCAGCACAAAGCAATTGCAGTGAGCCTACCCAAGGGCCAACCATTCCACTTCTCTGATCCGAGCGTCTGCAATAGGCTGCAAAGTGAAATTTAAGCAACATCCGTCAGCTAGAGGAATGCAGTCAGCAGACAAGAGGCACTGAACACCACAGAAGACTGGTAATGTGCTGGCAGAGAAGAGAGCTTTTTGGGACAAAAGCTGGGAAGCAGCAGAATAGGCTTTTTGCCTTACTCTCAAAAACCCTTTAAACTCTTTTGGTACCACTAACATCTGCCAAGCTGCACAAATGAATTGTTTCGCATAATACCTACTAACTCTACTGGAGTTTTAAAACCCAGTACAGAAAAAGTGCAGATTTTTGCATCTGCTGCACAAAATACTAATTATGACTGCTAATCTGCAAATACAAACATAAGCATACGCTGTTGGATGGGATAGGATGAGGAAAACACAAGGAGACTGTGAGACCATACAGGTTACTGTGATGGGGTCTTATCAGCAGATCTAACTGTTGATCAACTTTTGTAGGCATTAAGGCAAGGATAATAAGGAAGGGCTCGCTGAGGGATAATGAGACAGTTCCACAGTCAGGAGAAGCCAAGCATAAACAGAGAGGCCAACCGTCAGTTTTAAATGAGGCAGAAGGATGATTAAGATACGAAAGACTTTCTTGCAAACACAGCTTCAAAGAGACCTTTAGAAAGATTTGATTTTTTTTAACCAAGTCTTATTCTCTGCTACACTCACATCTGTGGGGTTTGGTGGGTTTTTTTGTTTGTTTGTTTGGTTTTTGTTTGGGTTTTTTTGTGTTGTGTGTGTGGTTTTTTTTTGGTTGGTTGGTTTTTTATGGTTTTTTTTTTTTTTTTTTTGTTTTGTTTTGTTTTTTTTTTACCATTGCAAAGGCTTCATGGTTGTGGAAAACAGAGTAAGAAATCACCCCCAGGAAAGGCAACAGCTCTTGGTTCTACTAACCCTGAAAGCAAGAAAGTAGCTGACTTTTCAAGAGGCAATACAACCAGTGTTTTGACCTTTCCAGCTCTTAGTCTTGGGAATATGGGAGAACATTAGGGAATGCTGCCCTGCTATGCAAGCTGTGATGCTGCCTTGCTTTCTTGAAAACAAATGCCACCATCCTGCTAATATTTTTAAGCCTCAACACTTTTGCCTAGCACTCAAGAAACAGAAACCATATGATCATTCCCCACAGTTTCATTCCCTGAGACCACAGGGAAGGTTATAAGCACCCCAAAGGACCACAGTTCTATAATGAGCCTTACAACACACATCGAGAAGTGGAGTCCTGTTGAAAAACAGATCCAAAGAAAAAGCTTGTTCTATACTCTAAAGCAAACACAGGATTTCTTTTTCACAATGGCATCAGCTAGATGGGGACAATCTTTACAGGTTCACACATCTGCCCTGAAAGACAAACTCAGGATGTACTGAGAAATTTGAAGCAGTCCTTAAAAATAAAGTTAAAAAACCCCAAACCCAAAAACCTTCCACCAGTGTCTCAGAACACAAAGGTAATTGTTAATTCTGATTTAATCTCTACCATTATACAAGGGCTGTCATCTTCATTCTTGATGTCTATCTTCAAGAGGTTTTTAAAACAACAAAACACCCTCAGGCTGTGACTTTATACATGAAGGTCAAAGTACACAAAAGGTTTTTTATGAAAATTGTCCAATTAGTTGATTCATCTAAGCTGCATGTAGATGTGGCGCCACTTTCTAATAACTAGGTATTTGAAAGGAAAAAAACAGAAAACAACTTTACCACTTACCCCACTTGCCTGTCTACAGCACAGCTGAAATAAGTTATGGAGACAGGTATGCTTTTGTGTTTGCACAAGAAGAGCAGGCTGGCAGCAAGAATGTGATACACGAACACACTCCTAAATGCTGTGTCACATAAAAATAATAAAATTACATAATACAGTATAATAAAAATAAGCAGCCACACCTGAGCTTATTCCCATTTGCTAAAATCAGAGGTAGGTGATAAATTGGGTTACCTCTCAATGTTCACAGGCATTTCAAATACAGCTCTTACCTCCTTATCAGAATTGTGGCTGTAATCGTAGTAATCATATTGGTCTTAAAATTCTGCTTCTTGCCATACTGGGCAGGACAGAAGAAAACTGAATGTTTTCCAAACTAAACATGACACACCACCATTTATCAGCCAGTTCTGCTTGCCCCTTTCCTCCACATACCCCTGCTACCTTCTTCACATTAAACAGAACTTGCTGGATCTCACAGTGAAGCAAGGGAAGCTCTGAGTAAATGAACCACCCTAGAAAACTGAACAGGAGAAGAGTTTTCTGCTGGGTTAAGTTCTTGAACTCACATAGCCAGCAGCAATGCAAGGAAGGCAGAAGAAACACGAGCCTGGAGCAAGAAGAGGGAAGCTGAACCTGCTTGCTTGTGGATCAGCCTTAGCTATCTTGTGAAATCTCACCCTGAGAAAGCAAGGGCAACTAGCAAGTAATGCCCACTGAAAAATGCGTATCCCATCTTAAAGATTAATGAGAAAACCCCCAAGCTAAGTCTCAGAGCAATAGGAAGGCTCTGCTCCATCTATATTCCTGAACTTAGGAGAACTTATTTGTGAGGCTCTTCTATCAGCATAACTTCAGTCATACAAGACATGAAGGGACACAGAGAAGTCAGATATGGATTTAAACTTCCTGAGCCCATATCACTGACTGCAAAACCCTTCAGTGCAGACTAGACATGCTGGCAGCATTAGTCCCTTTACAGGACATATACAGGACATATTTTTAG
>JAVHNF010098615.1:0-14664 GCA_034783455.1 Micropsitta finschii | reverse complement strand
AATGTGATGGTCATCATGGGTGTTTTTAAGAACAAATCTAATTTTTATCAAGTGTTCTTTCCTCTACAAAAAAGGAAGGAGGAGAAAATCATAATACTTCATGCTTTAGCTCCTTTATTGTTCTTCCCTTAGTCCTGACCTTGCCAAACCAGTTCCTGCTGTGCAGCTCCCTACCACACTCTTACAGCAACAGAAACACATTCTGCTTGTGCTCAGTTCACTTATTCTTCATTTTAGACCAGACTGAATAGAACTTTGAAGCCACTGAATATTCAGCTATGTTTAACTGAAAGTTCAAGGTCAGAAACATGTCCAATTTAATAGACTTCTAGGATTTCTTCATGTTCTTGGTTCTCCCTATCCTGACTGATCCCAGCTCCCAACTATACTGTCGTTTCTATTTTGCTTCAAAACAAAAATACAGATGCCTATATTCACAAGTACTCCTCACTGCTCCCTATAGTACAAGCTTTTTAAGTAGAAGCTTGTCAAAAGATGCTTATGTTTTCTACCCAGATACCTGAAAAGCAACTCCTCAGCATGCCTGCAGGAGTTGCTTTTCAGGTATCAGAGGGTAGAAAACAGGCACTGCAGGACCCAAAATGAAGAAAGTGAAAAAAACCACACACACACACATACACACACACACACCCCAAAAATATGAACATTGCTATATGAACTGGAATACTACCTCGTCCTGTTTTCTGCAATGTACTCTGGTGCTTTATGTTGCTTCATATGCAGTATTTCAGGTCTGCAGGCACTGTTCAATGTTCAATGACTTTCATAATTTGTACAGATCACAGCAACTGTACATTAATTACTCTATTTTACATCTCTGATTGACACTGATCTTTGTAATAGGCAACATGCAAAGTATTTTTTACTGTACTATTTAGAAGAAATTATGGCAATAGGTGATTGTTTCCATCAGTGATTATTCTAGAAGCAGAAATTACTGAGAAGTGTAGCTGTTTTATGAGTCGTTTGAATTATAGCCATAGGCTGAGTTTAAGTCAGAGCTTTCTTAGTGAAATTATTAACTGAATCTTCTAAATACCTGGTGCTATTAATCTTGCCTCTTCAGAGTAACTCCTGAACTTTTTAGGTATTTGTCATCTCCAATTGCTCAAGTTAACCAGCTTAATCTATGTGTTCCCACATGAGTCTGTTAGCACAGACAGAGGCACTGCATTCATAGAGAACCCAAACTGCACCTTTCATTCATTTTGCCCCAAACCAAATCATTCCTGAGGGCTGCTCTCAAATGGAAACATTGCTACATGATTCAGACACTCTCATGTGCTTTTCCTTACTAGACTTTATATACCATTTTTCTCCACAGCACTTCCACTCTTTTGCTTATGAGAATTAATGAAACCAGGCTTGCACAGAGAGAGGGTATTTAATATTACAGCATAAAGGTTACTTAGCCTACGCTAGCCTGTACAGCACTGCACATTTCTAGCCCTCTCTCCAATTCATTTCTAAGTACTCCTACCCAAAGGCCTTCTATAATTAGGCCAAATACAATCAATTCATAGAGCACTATTGTTTTCCCATTTTCCAAAGCAGTTGTTCAGTACTGTTACATACTCTGAATTGATTGTGGGGATTACTTTATCTTCAGAGGAGATGATGATCAGTATTTCCCACCCAGTTCCTGAGCTGTCTTTACTAATTTATCTTAATAACATCTTTGTGTTTTGACTGAGAAGGAAAGAGATCAAAGCAGAGAACAAGGCAAGCATACTCTCAAGATTAAAATTGGCCAGAGGCAATCAGCAGAGCAAGTAAACAGCAGTCTGAAGAAAAACCTGGACTAATGTGAGCATTTTTGTACTCTTGCAAGCTCTCTCCCAGTTAATCCAGTTGGCTTGATTACATCTGCTGCTCACGCTATTTCTTGTCGTCATTCCATCCCTATTGCCCTTTTTCACCCTTGAACTTTGTTAACCAGTAACATTACACAAACCTCACAGCTCTCCTTTTCTCCTTAATAACATAGCACAGAATTGTTTTCCTTACAGGAACAGGGGCTGATCTCACAAGTACATCAGGCAGCTCCTAGCTTCGCTTTAGCCTTGAGCCCTGGCATGCTGAGAAGTACTCAGATGTCAGCCTGAGGTGTAGTGCTCTGTGTCCTCAGCATACGGTTTGGGGCTTACAGGGTCAGTGTGTTTCAGTGTTTCAGTACTATCCCATTTCACTTTGGCAGGAATAGAGGACTGAACACACAGGTGGTGGGGGAGTCTATATTTTATTTGATACTCGATATGTCTCACTTGGTATCTTGCCATTTCTGATGGTCCTCTCTGTTCAGACCTTCTCATGCCTGAGAAATGAAATTGCTTCACTGTAAGTTGGCTCCATGTCACATTTTGAAAGGAACAACCTTATCAGAAGGGAAAATAAGAGGGAGATCGCATTCCTTGTCTTTCTGCAAGGGAGCCTAAAACACAACTCCTGCTTATTTTCTTAGTTCTCTTATATTTAGAAGACATACTTGATGCAAAGGGGCATGTAGAAGTGTTCATTTTAGCTTCCACTGGAGCTTGATTTTTAAAGTGGACTTGGCTCCCAGTGAGTTCAATAGCCACTGCAATCTAGTTTAAAAGCGATTTTTTTCTTTCATTAGGCCCGTCCTTGCTCTCATTTTGCTCAAAGTCAGAGGTGGAAAGAAGCAACTCAAATCTGATTGAGAATCAATGCATACAGATACAAGGTCATGTGCCTGGTAACAGACACACACTTGCTGTGGAACAGGGAGTTGGATCCTGCTAAGCAGCAGCTCTGGAAAGGACATAGGAGTTCACAGCAGAAGAGTGCCCTGGTGTCAGCAGCACCATGGTACAACAAAAGGGACATTGTTGCTACCTCTGTAGTAACACACTGAACACAGAAGCGGCACACCCTCTCTATTCGGCAGCTGTGAGGCTGTTGCTGACACACTTGAGCCCAGTCCTTGGCTCTGAAGTGCTGGAGATGTGAGTGCTGTCAGTTTTGCATGTCCTTACATCTTCTCTTCCTGAAGCTTTGCATACACCACAGCCATCTTCTTTGCTAACAGTCAATTTGTGGTGGAGTCTAACACTAGGGGACAGAAGACTCCACGCAGCTTTTAAAAAATGGCATTGGGCAGGTGTGTGTGTTCTTGTGCTAAATGTTTGCAAGGCAGAGACCATTTCAGCCAGTCCCTTCATACCTGCTGCTAAGACAGGAAAAAGGAGGAAAACCAGGACTAGCCCAAAAGAGGTGAGCAATAGTTTCTCTGCAGGAGTTCATGATGTGTGCTGCACTCCAGAGCTCTGCTGCGACACATACCTGGGGACAGACAAACTAAGCTTAACCTGGGAAGCTTTAAGTGAAAAACTAATCTTCCTCCTGGGCCACAACCTGAATGGAGACCAGAACTTGAGGTGTCCTTCAGGAAAAGCCTGTCACAGTGATGGAAGCCAGTTCCCAGAATGCAGGTGATGGAGTGAGGAATGCAGTCTTATGCCATATATAGGGCCTAGATTCAGCTCCATTTCATCACAGCCTGCCATCATGGGCGAGCCAGCACTGACTCTAATGTTTCCTTCAGATAAAAAAAAAAAAAGTTTGAAAAAATCATATTTCTAAATATGATTTCTAAATACTTCATTATTTTCATTTTCCTTGCATGTAGCACTGCTTTAGAAAAGCTAACTTCTGTCCCTACAGATTTTATTCGTTGCTTATTTCCATCTTCCTTAGATTTGTTGGTGAAAATAGGCCAGAAAGGTAGAAATGCTAATTAAAAATGTTGCCTTCTCAAAACAGCTTCTGACAGCTAAGGAAGTGGTCAATACGTACCCACTGCCTGTTAACCAGCTAAACATCCAGCCATTGCTTTTTTCTTTTAACCAGCACAAAGAACTGTCAGATTTGTCATGATAGTTAGGGTTCTGCCATGCATGTCAAATCAAACAGCCACTGGGCCCTTTGGAGCTACCACCAGGCTCATTGGATTCTTGACAGAACTAGATGATCAGCCCTAATTACAATTTTCCATGACAAAGTGGCTTTAGTCTCCATGCAAGGCATGTGTCAGGCCTGTTTAATCTGGGAGGAAATTGGGTAAAGATGAAGTCAGGTTAATTAGCACTTCTCTCTCCCCTTGATACGCCCTCCACAGAAGAGTGTTTACAGAATACTAAAAGCATCAGCAAGTTTCTCAAGTCCAGAGAGAAAGACCAGATGGGGCAGCCATGCCACTGGGCAAAGAAACTGATCCTTGCTCATGGCCTTGGTTTCGTTTCTTTGTGTGGAAACACGGACTGTAATCTCTCTTTCCATGAGGCTGTCCATAGCTCCCAGGGTCACAGGAGACAAGTGCTTCCAAAACAGCATGCTCTGGGGAGAGAGGGAAGGGGCTGAGAATCCTCACATAGATCTGTTTTGACCTTCTGGCCTGTCCTGGGCCTCCCGCAGTGACAGCAGAGCTCTTGCCTCCACCATGGCACAGTGCTACTTCCAAAACCCAGGAAGGACCATCTCAGCAAAAAGACTTGTCTCAGCCACCTCCACTGAGACAGGACAGCCTGTCTTTTGAATCCTGTACTGCCACTGTGAAAACCAGTGTGCCACTACCACCAGTAGCGCCTCAGAACTGGTCAGCACCAACCTGTGCTTTGTCACTCCCACACACATCAGTGATCCCTCTAAACCCAGCAAGAGTGACCCACACAAAGCTGCCCCTATGGTTCCCTCTCTGGCTGCACTAGTGTGAGGAGAATTAACATTTCATGGATGAACTCATACAAGTGACTTCCAGACAGTACATCATCTTTCAGCTACATCACCAGAATTATTTTTTTAAAAAAAAAACCCTCCTAAAGTAGCTTTTATTTGTCCATCTTTCATCATTCCAAAGAGCTGTAGAAGTTTTACTCTGTAAATCTTGTGCCATAAGGTTTCTTTCCTAGATGTTGGACCATTTTTATGGCACTTTCTTGATATCTTAATAAATTATGTCACTAAACATGAATGTCAGCACTGAGCAACATTGTTTCCACCAGTGTCTGTCTATACAATGGTGAGGATACTTCCCTGCTAAAATCAAGCAGCATATTTCTGTGACATTAAGCTGAAACTGGTGTTTCAGAGTGGACAATCTGAAGAATGAACAAGCTCTTTCCAAGATCTGGTTGGGCTGCTCATTTTCTGAAACCTAGATGATCATAGCGTTTTCTTGGGAAATAATGTACTCAATGGGGTTTGTTTCTAGTGTGAAGTGTGTTTCTCTGAAAATTATGTAAGCTTTTGTCTTCTTTTTTCTTCCCGTATAGTATTGGAGAAAATAAGAGAGAAGGAGAAATAGAGAAGTCAATAAGCTTGAAGAAAAATATGAAAAGGCTTCTACTCTGAAGAGCAACTAGAAGCTATTTACAGTGACAGCCTTTGGGATTTGATCTTTTTTTTTTTATGGAAATCATGTGCTTGCATGTTATAATGCCAAACAGTGATGTGATATGTTGGATAGCTGTACTTGATAACGTGTATCTTTGCAGTATGTGATAAAATAACATATATGCAAATTCCCCCTTGTGTGTGTATATACATCTAAAAATTCTGCTTCAAGGTTATGTTTTTCTGTTCTGTTTTAATTTTCTTGACAGTGTTGTTTGCTTTTTAATGAAAAGGAAACATGACTTTCTTTACTCCTCCCCCCTTTAATATTATTAAGGAAAGCACAACAGGTCTACAAACCAGAGCCATTAATGTTAATGTAATACAGTAGGCACTAGATGGTTCTGCAGCTTGAGAAAGGCACAAAAAAAAAGGCACTGTACAAAAATAGCATCTTTTCATGTAAAATACCCAGTCTGAAAGCTGTGCACCTCTTACTTGCAACTCTTTCACAGCCTGTACTGGGAAGTACACACAGCTCAGCATGTGTGAGATGCTAACGGCCTAGAGGAAGGGCGAACTGAGTTCGGGTCCTTGCCTCACCTAACTTACAGCCTCCGTGTCTCACAGTTTGCAGGCTGATGGATCTTTTGCACGTGTAACAGTACTGGAAATGCGATAAGCCGATGTTCACAGCAGCGGTAGGGTGGTGCAGCAAGCCGAGCCCAGCACCCCAGCTGCCACCTCTACACCGCGACTGGCGCGGGCAGATGTCAGAGACGTCTTCACTCTCAGGCCTCCATGCTGCAGTACCGGCAGACATCAAGATGTGTGCTATCCGTCTTGGGGAGGGAAAGCAAGGCACAAATAAGACGTGCAGGAGCTTTCCAAAGTTTGGAGTAATGTTTTGGCCGTAGCCCATCGCGTTTTACGACCTCCCGGCTCTCCCGTTAAAGCCGATCCCCGCCTGCTCCTCAGCCGACCGTTCTCACCTCAGCGAGCTGACATCCTCCACCCCGCCCCCCAGCCCCGCCACCGCCCTCTCCCGCCGAGCCGCGGGGGCGGGGACGCCACCTGCCGGCCACCATCGCACCCTCGCTCCTCTCAGGGGCCGCCCTCAGCGAGCGCGTCGGGACTGCCACCGCCCTCCAGCCCCCTTTACCACACCGGCTGCCTTTACCCCTCTCGTCCCCTTTACCCTGCCCTTGGCTCTTTGCCGCTGGGTCTGGGCCATGCTCGGAAGGAGCCTGGCGCAGGCCCACACAGACCTTCCACATTCCCCTGGCCAATGTTGGCTTCTACAGAAACGGTGATGCTTGCTGCAGTCAGCAACCCTCTAGCATGTCGATGTTAACCGCCACGGAACAAGCAAAGTAACTTTCAGCCAGGGATTCAATTTTACTTCAGCTGCACCTTTAACACAGTAAGTTGCTCATCCATAGCTTCAAGCCATGGCTCTCTCCTCTTTCTCTGTTTCGCTTTCTCCTCAAGCCTTGACATTTGTTCCATTTCCTTTGTCCACTCTCACCTGATCCAATCTGACCTCACCTGGCCAAAAAAAAAATATCTGCTGCTCTTCATGACTCCTCAGGAGCACTAAACCAGCTCTAGACGAGCATTACAGTACAAGCTTATAAACATTTACCTGAAAAAATGTGAAAATGGCTATTTCCAAGAGGTTTATTGTTTCATTAAAATCGTTGTTAATCTTTATCTTTATATAGGTCCTTGAATTTATTAAGCAGGCAGCCCATGAATATCCCCTGTCCATTTGTAAACACACAAGAAACCCATCTCCAAGGAACATAGCTCTAACTAGTGATCTACCTAATAGTTTTCCCACATCCCTTTGCTCTCCTGTCATGTTAGATTACACCAGAAACTTACAACAGCATTTGTCTGTTACTGCACATTTGCCAGTGCCCATCTTGGAGCACAGAGCTGTAAATAATAAATCCCTATTTCAAGGTGTTACCCACAAGAGTAATGGAGCCCAAATGACAAATTAATTGTTACAGAGCAAAAATAGAAGGGGGAGGCTTGAACTAAAAAAGACAGCATGCACATCAGTTTGGAGATCTGGTGAGTTACAATCCAAGAGACATGTACAAAGGGTGTAATCTGCAGCGCTGTCCTTTGTCAGACTGCTCTGGCAGGCCATACCCTTCAGGAGAGCAGGAGAGGCTTTGGCGAGGTTCTGGTTTTGGATCATTTTCCCTTCTCCTAACCCATGAGTATTATGAGATCTCTGCTTACTGCTGACAGAAAGGGCTGCCTGAAGCACCAAGGTATTTATATTTGCTTATATTTGGTTACATTCCCTCTCTGGAGCAGATGATAATTCTGCTGGATACTTCACCTCTGTATATGTAAGGACTAGAACTGTGTTCGTGAACTGAAAACATTTTTTGTCATTTGGAAATACAGCCTACTGTAACAGAAAAATCACCAAAATAAGTAGTGCATGTTTTATATTGTCTATGTCACCTGCAAGATTGTCTATGTTATACACCAGAAGATAAACCTAAAGAAGATGGTTACAGCTCAATATTTCCTTTTCCTCCCAGCATTCCCAAACCCTATATAGACAAGGAAGTTCTGCTGTTCCCATGATCACATTACACGATAGTAAAGTGTCCAAACCAGCAGAGAACTAACAACTAGTTCCTTCTGCTTGCAGAGCCTGAATTCACAGATGTACAAACATTGTTACACAAGTTTGTAAAAAATACACCACCTTTTTAAAAGAAGGTGCTTACAAAGAATGTAGCGTGATCTTCTGTCTGCAAACACTATCCTAAAAACGAAAAAAACCAAACCCAAAAAACAACAAAAACCAAACAACCCCCCCACACACACATACACACACAAACTAGACCATTAAAAAGGGATGATTCAGGGAAGAAACAGTTTAAATGTCCACTTCTCTTCTGCTCTTCTACTTTCTCCACCTTCCCCCCATGGGAATAAGCCCATCTATAATTTCCCCTACACTGACATTTGGGATACCCAAGGCAAACACTTCCTAGTCAGCTGGGGAGATACCCGCATGACAGCTGCCATACAAGAGGAAAACGTCATGCACCAAAATCCATCACAAGCTATAAAGCCACCTCTCCAAAAGGCTTTCATAGTTCTCAGAAAGACAATGTACTTGGATTAACTGGAAAGACCTTGACCTGGATGCAACGGCCCAGTGGTACTGCTCAGGCTGGGATCTGAGAGAGACAAAGGCAGCACTCCAAGAGGACTGCACTGCGAGCCAAGATACACACTGAGACTTGGGACCCGTTTTAATTATTGTTTCATTTCTTTCACTGCTCAGGAACATGTAACAAGCTGAAATGTGCGTTGTGCCTGTAAACATTTACTTTCTTTTGGTCTTGTGCAATGCTATGTCTCATTCTTTTGGATGGTGCCTGGAATGCAGGAATAGCCATAACACATCAGCCGAGCCACTGTCGACTCAACTGTCCATCTCCAATTGTGACCAGCACAAGCTGCTTCGAAGGAAGTTGCTAGAAACCCCACATCAGGCAACTGTGGGTTAGATTGCCTGAAGGAAGCTTCTCCTTTCTGCCATGCGATGTGTTCAACTCATGCCCTAAAAAGCAGGGAAGCCTGCTTCTCCATCTGATAATTATTTTTCCCATGCCAATTCAAGCACTTGGGGTGCTTTCCACTGGTGCATCTGCCAGTTCCGTTTAGTGGTGCGCTACACAGGGTTACACAGGTTAACTATGCCCCCCGTACAGGAGACCACACACCTGGCACAATCACACGTGAGGGGCTGCGGTTGCCGTAAGCCTGACAGCACAGAGAAACAGAAGTCTGAGTCAGTCTCAGTGTGCTCTCACAGACCACAGATGCACCCTGGCCCTTTGTACCCACACCCTGCGAGCACAAGCCACTGGTGATCTACCCCTTCCACTCACAAGCACAGCTGGTTTTTCACAGCGCAAGAGAAGGGGCATGCACACCATCAACAACTTGTGATGCTCTCCAGGCCTTCAGCAGAGAAATTATCTTGCAATTTGGCAAACCTCACCAGATGCACAAGAGGCCGGCGGGGGCAGCAGCAAAGAGTCATCCAGTCCGGGAGCACGCCGGCCTCTCCCACCCATCCAGCAAGGGTGTCTGCCTCACACTGAAAAGGAAGGGAACCTTTGCCCCTTCTTCTTGGTCCGGAGGAGCATCTGCAGGACTGAAACCAATCAAAGCCAGCTGTGAAAAATGAAGGGGGGGTGCAAGGCAGGGAAATGCTGATTATTATGACTAGGAAAAATGCTATTAAAAAAATAAAGAAAAGGGAAAAACTGATCCCATATGGGAGGCAAATGAAATACAAATTCAAAACAGGCCATTACTCAGTGTCTGTTGTAAGGCTCCCGCACTGGGGGCTGCATTCACGTGTCAAGATGCAGTGCTCCTGGGACCTCTGGTGAAACCCCTCTGCTCTGTGGCAAGGTGTTACCTTGCAGCATCCCGAGCTGTGACCAGCACTGGGCCGTTGATTAGACAGCCTCTGCAGACTAACCAAGAAGTTATTCAACAACCCTGCAGACACACACAGAGAACAATCTCAGGTCTGCCAGACCTGATCATTCCACCAGCCCTTTTCTGCCTCAGCCACTTATTCCAGGCAATTTCACTGCTGGCCACTCACTCCTTTTAAGATGAGTTATTGCCCTCCTCTGCTCCCACAGGGTTGCCCACATGGCTGCCCTTTTATCATTCCCCTTCTCACTCCACACTTCCCCTTCTTCAGCAGATCATCTCCATCACCCGCTCCATCTGCCTACCTAACATGTGCCCTTCAAGCTGTTCCTGAGCTACAGCCAAGCCCCTGCAGCCAGGCTCTCCCAGGCAAAACATCTTCAGCAATGAGGAGGCTTTTGGGTTGCAGGCGGCAAGCACAGTCCCAGCTCTGCCCCCTTTCACATTCCCAGAAGGGAAGAAAATGCCCACCTTGTACCACCTATACTGTGAGGCTCACTTATGATGTTATTGGATCATCAGGGCTCAAAGCCAGTTCTCCTTCTCAGGTGTTTCTTCCACTTGCTCTTGAAGCACAAGGAGAGTCAGTGCAATGGGGGCTTGTTTCTTTGGTGGTTGTGCTGATGAACATGAATCCACAGAAAGAAAAACTGGAGTACAGCAACATGATTTCCCTTGTCTAGGGGCTGTGCTCCCCAGTGTTAAAAGACTCTCCAGATCTCAAGGGACAGATGGTTAATGGGTGGGTGGCTCACCCTGTCTGCCCTGCTCTTGTGATTCTGTCAAGGATTCACAATATTTGGTACTTCTTTTTTTTTGAAGGCCCCTGCCCATATGTGAGTCTCAGGGTCTATTTAAAAGACGAAGTCATTTCTTGCATACTATAATGGAGAGAAAACAGAAAAATCTGAACTTCAGAGTTTAAACCACAGAAAGAGAGAAGAGTCCTTTTAAGAAAATCTGCAGGAAAACCTCCCATTATAATCCAGTCTCACATTTTTGGAGTTCAGCTCAGCTGTAGTAAAATCCCTGTATCTGCTAATGTGAGGGCAGAAGGAACTTCAGCTATTCAGAGGCACAGCTGTACAGACAACCCTGTCTGTCTTCTTTGCCCATGTCATGACAAGGTCTGGGCAACTTGGACCTGCTTTTTGAGAACCATCTCTCTAGTGTCTGGATTTGGGAGAGAAGCAAGAAGAGAGGGGGCCCTGAAGACACTCCAGGTCTCAGTACTAGAGTGTTCCACAACACACCCAGGGCCACAGCCAAATCCATTAGACTGCAGCACTCCCAGATACTACTCAACAGTCTTCATAATTCCTCCTCTCAAGCCAAGAAAAACAGAGCAAGCAGAAAACAAATAACAGTGGGCAAGCAGGAGTATTTGTCCCTTACTACAATGGCCTTAAGCAATCGGAGAGGTAGAGCTGATGAACCTTTAATTACTTGTGCAATAGGGACCTCTGTTTCCAGCATTCCTTGGCAGGCAGGAAGTGGCTGGAGCAGTCAGGGACCTGTTATGCTCTCCTCTCCACAGGCTTGAAACCGATATGAAGGCCCTTCACCCAGCTGGTCACAAGTTGCAAGACGCTCCAAAGAGAGGTTGTTTATAGCTATTAAAAGCAGTTAAAACAAAATACAATAAAAATAAGCAGCTCTTTTACTGAGGCATTGATACTGAACAGCTATGGCTCTACAGCTAAGGTGTTCAAAGCACCCTTACTACTTTTTCCAGACAGTTAAAAGAGTGATTGAAAAATACACAACATATTATGAAACCAGCCTTCAACCTCAGCATGTCAATATGGTGTGTAGTGTCATACTCACCACAGAAGGAATGGAGGGAGAACTTTTCACTAAGGAGCCTGAGATGTTAGCCAGAAAGACAAGTGGGAGCAGAGGAAAGGGACCACCCCTAGATTATTTCTGTGACACAAACTGAAGGCAGAAAGAGAGGTTAAGGAATGACCCAAGTTTAGCTGAATACCGTTTGGAAGTAAAGTTCACTCTCCCAGGCCACATTACTGACCTTTCTTTGTGAGGCAGGGGAGAAAGCAAGTGTTTCACAACACACTGCTGAAGAATGCAGAAGGTGCTCTACCTTCCTATCAGGTCTAACACACAACTGGACGTACTGTAGCTAGAACAGCTGCCAAGCTTGCCATCTTTCCAAGCTTCATCTCAGCTGGGATTCTGCAACACCAGAGAAGTTGATCCAGGGTTCACAATAAGAAACCCTGCAAGAGACAGCTTGCAGGCTATTTCGCTTCCTAAGGAGAAAGGTCTCTTCCTATCCCCACCTCCATCTGCTGGAGTCAGCTTGTGCCTTGACGCATGTGGCACTGACAACTTCCCAAAACTCTCGTTCTTGTAATATTACCATTAGCTCTTCGATATCTTGGTTATCCACAGAAACAGCCAGAGTGTGTCTGCATCCAGCAAAGTTCTTGGCCCTGATATTTTGTGGCAAGGAATTGCACAACACTAATCTAACCCAATGTCGAGTGAAAATATTTCTGTGTCAGTTTCTATCTTGCCCTCTTTTTCGTTTCATTGACAGTCCCCACTTACATATATCATAACAGGATGTACTTCTGAGTAGCCCATCTCTAATCATGCTGCCTCTCGCTTCTCCCTTCTTTAGAATTAGTATTTATAGGCTTCTCAATCTCTTTTCACAAGAGGTCTTTTTTTGTTTCCTTAACTAAAATCACAGCTGGCTCTTGAACTCCCCTTCCTCTTGGAGACAAAATGGCCAAAACAACATGGTATGTCCCAGTATTTAAGGGATCCTTTACAACACAGAAATATGTCCTGGGACTGCTGAGCAGCTTTCCTGTCAGTTAAAACAGGAAGTAAGGAGATAAAGGGAGGCAGTTCCCTCTGCCAATTGAAATTTCTCTGCTCTGCATTAGAGCAGTACAGAACTGACTTACTAGAAAATAGCAGCTTCAAATATAAGACTGAGGGTATATGCAAGACCCATAAGTTCCTATCCTCTGTCACCACTCGAAAAGAAAACTCCAAATGACAGAACACCACATAGCTCCAAAGTCTGCTCTAGCTGAATTACCCATCAACCATTCTCTTAACCTCCCTCATACTTGAGTATGATGCATGCCACATCACATGTACCACTCTCACTGCCCAGAACCTAGAGGAATACTATTGAAAGAAGTATTCCCAGAGATGTGGCCATCTGTTAATCTGGAGTCATTCACCCACCCTTGCACAGCACTCTTAGTTTTCTCCCTACTGTCCTTTTCTATTTGTTTCAGCATCATAAGACATGAGGAAGATATAGCTGGACAAAGCTGCCTCACCCATTCAGATGCCAGCAAGCAGAAGTAATGTAGATCTCCTTCTGCTGTATCTCCAGTGGGGTCGCAATCACTATTAAGGCCAGCTGGGGAAACTGAAGCCTTCAGAAGTTGACTGAATCATCTAAAGCAACAAAGATCAGCAGCAGCGTGCTGCCACACAGCTCTGGAAAAGTCCCCTTTAAAACACTAAATCCCTGGAATGAAGGACTGCATTGGCTCATCATGAGAGTATCCTAATGGCACAGACGAAATCATCCCAAACTTCAGGGACAGTTTGTTCAGAAGGGTTAACAGAGAGGTGGTGGAGAGAGTAGCAACATCTCTGGTTTGAAAGCAAAAAGAGAGATCCCACAGGCAAACTGGGTGCCACTGCTGCCTCAGATGGCTACTCAAGAGCCTCAACATCAAGTCTCAGGGTTTCTCAGGCCTCCTCACACTCACCCTGTAGAGATTTGCCAGATCAGCCCTTAAAAGCAGGACCCATCTTTGAAGTCCAGGGGCCAGCCATGTCTGCATAACCGGTAGCAACATCAGGCCCAAAAAAGCATTGGGCAAAGAAGCGAAAGAAATAGCCTGCAAACTCTTTCACCTCTGTTTCAAAAGGCTTGGAAGTTCTTCCCCTTCTCCTCCCCTAGCCCCTTCCGTAAAAGCTTTGCATGCAGAGCAGCATCTCTTGGGTCCCTCATTCTCTTGAGCAAAGTAAACAGACCTCCCGTGCAGCAACAAATGAACAACAAACAGAGGGAGAAGGAAAAAAGAAAAAAAATATAAAAAAATCTCGCTGCCAACTTGAAGAATTTTTTTTCAGCATGCTTAATTTTTACAACAAAAAGTTAAAATGTGCAAGCTTTGCCCCAAGGGTGACCCTGCACAAAGCTTTCTGGCAGCTCCAAAGTCCTCCATTCCCCCCGCACATCACCACAGACACCCCATCTTCCCCCACGCTCTTCCCCTGATGCACGCGCACACATACAGAGCCCTAAGAATCCTGGCACCCGGACGGCTTTTTCTTTTTCAAGCATGCCAAAACAAGCTAAGCTCCTAAATCCCTTTTAGAATCTGGCCTCGTGTGGAAATGTGTTTGCCTCCATCCTATGTTTATTTTCTTTTGTTTTCAGGTTTGTTAGCCCAAGGGCAAATGTTGTCCCTAGCACCAGTCTTGGGGTTGAGGTTTTTTTTTGGTATTTATCTTTCAATCAAGTGTTCCTCCTTGCAAGGATAAACAGGATGTTTAGAGACTCTGGGTATGACGATCAGTCTTTGACAGCTGTTGTAACACACCACACACTGGGTCTGCCATGTATGTAAGCACCGGCACGGCTCATTCTGCATCAGGCTCTCTTCATTTGAGGACATAGACTTAAGAAGCCTTCAGCAGTTCAATATTTTCAGCACAGGCTTAAGGGAAACGTGTCAGATGATCCAGAAGAACCCCCTGGCCAATCCCAACACTAAAGAGGGTATCACCTGC